>VIIQ02000174.1:0-70814 GCA_007449985.2 Desmodesmus armatus | reverse complement strand
CTTTGGTACACGCACCGCTGCGGATTATGCAGGTCCGCGACACCAGCCTGCCTGGAACGCTGCAGCAAGATGGGCAAAAAACAAGCGCAGCAGAGCGAGGACAAGTGAGTGCGATCAGATCTGCCCAGGTAGCACTGCAGCCTGGACCAGCTTGAGGGCGAGCAGCTGCACCAACGGCGAAAGTCAAAACAACCGTCGGAAGGTCTCATGTGTGACCACCCCCTGATTAAACCCATTTGAACCTAGCCCCAGCCCATTGGGCACTGCTGCTTCAGTGCTTTCAAATGCACCCTGTTGCTGTTTTCAACCACGCGCAGGGCACCAGCTAAGGAGGAGCCTGTGCACAGCGGTCACCACCGCAAACACCCCGGCCACCAGGAAAGTCATGCGTGTGGCTTGCGCCAAGGCTCCGTCGACGGCAAGGTCGATTATGGCCTTGCCGGCAGACTATATAAGAAGGTGCGCAAGCAGCCGTGGTGGTGACAAGCTGGCAGAGGATCCCAAGATGTATTGAAGGGCAGATGGGACCACTTTGTGGAGTACGGTGACGTCGAGGACAACCTCCGCACAGGCCGCCCTGTCCTTATCAGCAGAGAAGATGCCCTAACAGCTAGTACAGCCATCAAGGCAGGAAGGCTGCACACAAAGACCCGCAAAGGACACACCATCACCTGATATCCTACTTCACCACAGTGCGGCAGGCGACGGTGGAGTCTGATGCTGTCAAGGGTGTCATGCAGAAATACAACTGCACCCCCCACCAGCTGTACAACGCCATGATGAGGGAGGATCCCAACTCGGGCGGCGCAGTTTTGCGTTGAAGTACCGGCTGACAGAAAAGGAGAAAGCTGCCCGGAAAAGCTTCTGCAAGCAGCTGCTGGCAGAGTGGAACGTCGCACAGGCGTTGCTGAATGCAATCCTAGCTAGGATTGTGCAGTGCGACGAGGGGCGCTGGACATACAACACCTACACCATGCGCATGTCAGGGCATATGTGGACCTGCAGCACCTCCCCTGCACGACTACGTGTCGCTGCCAACGATCAAGGGGGACAAGCAGCAGACAGTTCACTTCTTCATATGCGTGTCAGCACACCCCAGCTTCAGCGACAAGAACGGCTTGGTGTACTATGAACTCACCACAGGCACCACCCACATCCTCCGCTGGTTCAACAAGCTTGGGCAAGAAGGCAAAGAGCCCTTTGTCTACCAGGTGAGCACAGTACAATTGACCAGCTGGTTTCCAAAGGCATCAGCAGCAGTTGCTGCTGCTGCTCCCACCCAGCACACAGCTTCTCAATGTGAGGCTTGCCAGAAAGCTCGTAGCTGGCAGTAAAAACAACACCCTTATGCTGCGATGCATATTCAACAGCTGCCATAACAATATCTGGTGCCGCGAGGTCTGCATGATGCGCGCGTACGAGCGCCAGGCGGCGCTCGCAGCATACCTTGTTGCACTTGAAATCACGCTCAAATGCTTATTCTTGCAAACCATCCCTGAAGTGATAAGAATCGTCAACTTGTAGATACACGTCGCGCTTCCAGTTGTAGAAATCAATGCGACCATGGCAATCGGTCAAGTGCACCTGCCAACACCACTCCTGTGACTGCTGCTGCTGCGCAACTAGCTGCATGAACTTCCACTCTGCAGGGGGGATAACAGGACGGCCAGCAGCCTCCCATGCCCCACTTTCATAAGTGCAGAAGCAGCACATGAGTGCGACAGGCTTGCGCACAGCGTCAGGGGTGCACAACTTGAAGTGTTGCACCTTGTCCCGACACTCCGTAGTGCACCACATGAACTGCTGCTTCTTCTCTGACTTGAGCAACTTATACTCATTGCCAGCACGGTCCACCCACGTCACTGCTCTGTTGTGTGGCTTCTTCACCCTGATCCCCCCCAGTTGATGTGCTGCCAAGGCCTTCCTCATCAATGCCTCCCTCCCTTTGCTGTTGCCGTGCTGTTGCTCCGCCATGCCGTGACCTGCAGAGGAAGGATGGAGCAGACGCAGCAAGCACTGTTACTGATGAGGTAGCTGACAACCTGTACAAGATGGTGGAGAAGTTTAGGAATGTGACTGGTGAGGACCCCATCATCATGATGGACAACGTCCGCATACAGGCCAACATCCCGGATAAGATCATCGAGTCCCGCTACGGCACCATCACCCTGCCTGAAGGCTGCCGCCTTCGCTTCCCCCCCCACAGCTCAGACATTGATCAGCTGGTGGAGCACTCCATTGGTGCAGTCAAGGGAGCAGCAACAGACAAGGTGTTGATGAATGCTGCCATGGGGTTGTGTTCTCGGGTGAGTCCCTGCGGCGCATCTTCAAGGGTGTGTTTAAGAGGTTTGAGAAGGGGGAGCTGTACCACCGGGGGGTGGAGCGCAACATGCGCAAGCTGCCCACTGTGTTGAGGATTATCGCATCCGGAGAGGATGAGTGGTTCACAGATCCAGATGGCAAGCAGCACCATGGCAGCAACGGCGACTGGCCGAATGCAGGCGACCGCTAAGGCGTCAGCGCATGCAGCAGATGCAGCAGCAGCATGGCAGCAGTTTGCTGTCCAAGCCTGCACATGGCTGCGCATGGGGTGTGTGTTCCCAGGGTATGCCACCTATAGGGTTTAGGGTTCAGCTGCAGCCACTGCTGTGGTGAGCATCAGTGTCTTCATGATCTGTGGCCAGTGCATCCGCTGAGCTAACAAGATGTAGTGCAGCCTGTGTTTATTCAAAGCACAGCCCTCAATGTAGTTGTTGCAAGTTTGATCAATGTAGTTATCAGGGTTGTGTGTGAGAGAGGGTGTTGGAAGTGCCACTGGCCCCCACCCAGGTGTACTGTTGGGCAGGCAGCACACACAGCAGCTGTCCAATCATTGATTCTGTCACATAAACTGGTATGTGTGTTGAGAGTTTGCAGCTTAGATGCCCCATCTTTACCTCATTGTGCTTGAGACAGGCACTACTGGGAGTTATGTCATGTCAACTGTGCCTGGTATTGCACTGTTAGCAGCTGTGCTTTCACAGCTGTGCAACCAGGCATGATCGAGGCCGAATGCTATAATATTGAGTACGAAACGAGTTCATTTGCTGCGCAAGGAAAGCAACCTGGAAGCATCCAAGCCAACTTCACCCCTGTTCAAAGGCCAATGGTCCGCGCTTACATCAACATCACCCTCTGTAGCAACGTCAGTTTGTAGTAAATCAAGCATTCAACGAACAGCAGGCGTCTGGAGAGCAGCCGGTGCCCACAGCAGGAACAGCAAGCAATCTGCAGAGACTGCCAGCTTTCCAGGTGTGGCGGGCTTGTCGCGATAAGGCCAGTGCCAGTGTGACGTGCTTGACAGGTCCTCTTAAAGCATTCAGAAGTCATTCATTTGCTTTCGAGAGCTGCACGCAAGCCCTTTGGAAGTTTCGCGCCAGACATCACTAGCATCTGCTCAAGTCTGAAGTCAGCTGAGGCGTCTATGGCCCCGCTGCACCAGATAGACTCTCACAATGCACAAAAAAACACCTTTTGGTACACGCACCGCTGCGGATTATGCAGGTCCGCGACACCAGCCTGCCTGGAACGCTGCAGCAAGATGGGCAAAAACAAGCGCAGCAGAGCGAGTGACAAGTGAGTGCGATCAGATCTGCCCAGGTAGCACTGCAGCCTGGCACAGCTTGCGGGCGAGCAGCTGCACCAACGGCGAAAGTCAACCAACCTTTGAAGGTCTCACATGTGTGACCACCCCCCTGATTAAACCCCATTTGAACCCTAGCCCCAGCCCATTGGGCACTGCTGCTTCAGTGCTTTCAAATGCACCCTGTTGCTGTTTTCAACCACGCGCAGGGCACCAGCTAAGGAGGAGCCTGTGCACAGCGGTCACAACCGCCACACCCCGGCCACCAGGAAGTCATGCGTCGTGGCTTGCGCCCAGGCTCTCGTCGACGGCAAGGTCGATTATGGCCTTGCCGGCAGACTATATAAGAAGGTGCGCAAGCAGCTTGGTGGTGACAAGCTGGCAGAGGATCCCAAGCCTGTATTGAAGGGCAGATGGGACCACTTTGTGGAGTACGGTGACGTCGAGGACAACCTCCGCACAGGCCGCCCTGTCCTTATCAGCAGAGAAGATGCCCTAACAGCTAGTACAGCCATCAAGGCAGGAAGGCTGCACACAAAGACCCGCAAAGGACACACCATCACCCTGATATCCTACTTCACCACAGTGCGGCAGGCGACGGTGGAGTCTGATGCTGTCAAGGGTGTCATGCAGAAATACAACTGCACCCCCCACCAGCTGTACAACGCCATGATGAGGGAGGATCCCAACCTCGGGCGGCGCAGTTTTGCGTTGAAGTACCGGCTGACAGAAAAGGAGAAAGCTGCCCGGAAAAGCTTCTGCAAGCAGCTGCTGGCAGAGTGGAACGTCGCACAGGCGTTGCTGAATGCAATCCTAGCTAGGATTGTGCAGTGCGACGAGGGCCGCTGAACATACAACACCTACACCCATGCGCATGTCAGGGCATATGTGGACCTGCAGCACCTCCCCCTGCACGACTACGTGTCGCTGCCAACGATCAAGGGGGACAAGCAGCAGACAGTTCACTTCTTCATATGCGTGTCAGCACACCCCAGCTTCAGCGACAAGAACGGCTTGGTGTACTATGAACTCACCACAGGCACCACCCACATCCTCCGCTGGTTCAACAAGCTTGGGCAAGAAGGCAAAGAGCCCTTTGTCTACCAGGTGAGCACAGTTACAAATTGACCAGCTGGTTTCCAAAGGCATCAGCAGCAGTTGCTGCTGCTGCTCCCACCCCAGCACACAGCTTCTCAATGTGAGGCTTGCCAGAAAGCTCGTAGCTGGCAGTAAAAACAACACCCTTATGCTGCGATGCATATTCAACAGCTGCCATAACAATATCTGGTGCCGCGAGGTCTGCATGATGCGCGCGTACGAGCGCCAGGCGGCGCTCGCAGCATACCTTGTTGCACTTGAAATCACGCTCAAATGCCTTATTCTTGCAACCATCCCTGAAGTGATAAGAATCGTCAACTTGTAGATACACGTCGCGCTTCCAGTTGTAGAAATCAATGCGACCATGGCAATCGGTCAAGTGCACCTGCCAACACCACTCCTGTGACTGCTGCTGCTGCGCAACTAGCTGCATGAACTTCCACTCTGCAGGGGGGATAACAGGACGGCCAGCAGCCTCCCATGCCCCACTTTCATAAGTGCAGAAGCAGCACATGAGTGCGACAGGCTTGCGCACAGCGTCAGGGGTGCACAACTTGAAGTGTTGCACCTTGTCCCGACACTCCGTAGTGCACCACATGAACTGCTGCTTCTTCTCTGACTTGAGCAACTTATACTCATTGCCAGCACGGTCCACCCACGTCACTGCTCTGTTGTGTGGCTTCTTCACCCTGATCCCCCCCAGTTGATGTGCTGCCAAGGCCTTCCTCATCAATGCCTCCCTCCCTTTGCTGTTGCCGTGCTGTTGCTCCGCCATGCCGTGACCTGCAGAGGAAGGATGGAGCAGACGCAGCAAGCACTGTTACTGATGAGGTAGCTGACAACCTGTACAAGATGGTGGAGAAGTTTAGGAATGTGACTGGTGAGGACCCCATCATCATGATGGACAACGTCCGCATACAGGCCAACATCCCGGATAAGATCATCGAGTCCCGCTACGGCACCATCACCCTGCCTGAAGGCTGCCGCCTTCGCTTCCCCCCCCCACAGCTCAGACATTGATCAGCTGGTGGAGCACTCCATTGGTGCAGTCAAGGGAGCAGCAACAGACAAGGTGTTTGATGAATGCTGCCATGGGGTTGTGTTCTCGGGTGAGTCCCTGCGGCGCATCTTCAAGGGTGTGTTTAAGAGGTTTGAGAAGGGGGAGCTGTACCACCGGGGGGTGGAGCGCAACATGCGCAAGCTGCCCACTGTGTTGAGGATTATCGCATCCGGAGAGGATGAGTGGTTCACAGATCCAGATGGCAAGCAGCACCATGGCAGCAACGGCGACTGGCCGAATGCAGGCGACCGCTAAGGCGTCAGCGCATGCAGCAGATGCAGCAGCAGCATGGCAGCAGTTTGCTGTCCAAGCCTGCACATGGCTGCGCATGGGGTGTGTGTTCCCAGGGTATGCCACCTATAGGGTTTAGGGTTCAGCTGCAGCCACTGCTGTGGTGAGCATCAGTGTCTTCATGATCTGTGGCCAGTGCATCCGCTGAGCTAACAAGATGTAGTGCAGCCTGTGTTTATTCAAAGCACAGCCCTCAATGTAGTTGTTGCAAGTTTGATCAATGTAGTTATCAGGGTTGTGTGTGAGAGAGGGTGTTGGAAGTGCCACTGGCCCCCACCCAGGTGTACTGTTGGGCAGGCAGCACACACAGCAGCTGTCCAATCATTGATTCTGTCACATAAACTGGTATGTGTGTTGAGAGTTTGCAGCTTAGATGCCCCATCTTTACCTCATTGTGCTTGAGACAGGCACTACTGGGAGTTATGTCATGTCAACTGTGCCTGGTATTGCACTGTTAGCAGCTGTGCTTTCACAGCTGTGCAACCAGGCATGATCGAGGCCGAATGCTATAATATTGAGTACGAAACGAGTTCATTTGCTGCGCAAGGAAAGCAACCTGGAAGCATCCAAGCCAACTTCACCCCTGTTCAAAGGCCAATGGTCCGCGCTTACATCAACATCACCCTCTGTAGCAACGTCAGTTTGTAGTAAATCAAGCATTCAACGAACAGCAGGCGTCTGGAGAGCAGCCGGTGCCCACAGCAGGAACAGCAAGCAATCTGCAGAGACTGCCAGCTTTCCAGGTGTGGCGGGCTTGTCGCGATAAGGCCAGTGCCAGTGTGACGTGCTTGACAGGTCCTCTTAAAGCATTCAGAAGTCATTCATTTTGCTTTCGAGAGCTGCACGCAAGCCCTTTGGAAGTTTCGCGCCAGACATCACTAGCATCTGCTCAAGTCTGAAGTCAGCTGAGGCGTCTATGGCCCCGCTGCACCAGATAGACTCTCACAATGCACAAAAAAACACCTTTTGGTACACGCACCGCTGCGGATTATGCAGGTCCGCGACACCAGCCTGCCTGGAACGCTGCAGCAAGATGGGCAAAAACAAGCGCAGCAGAGCGAGTGACAAGTGAGTGCGATCAGATCTGCCCAGGTAGCACTGCAGCCTGGCACAGCTTGCGGGCGAGCAGCTGCACCAACGGCGAAAGTCAACCAACCTTCTGAAGGTCTCACATGTGTGACCACCCCCCTGATTAAACCCCATTTGAACCCTAGCCCCAGCCCATTGGGCACTGCTGCTTCAGTGCTTTCAAATGCACCCTGTTGCTGTTTTCAACCACGCGCAGGGCACCAGCTAAGGAGGAGCCTGTGCACAGCGGTCACAACCGCCACACCCCGGCCACCAGGAAGTCATGCGTCGTGGCTTGCGCCCAGGCTCTCGTCGACGGCAAGGTCGATTATGGCCTTGCCGGCAGACTATATAAGAAGGTGCGCAAGCAGCTTGGTGGTGACAAGCTGGCAGAGGATCCCAAGCCTGTATTGAAGGGCAGATGGGACCACTTTGTGGAGTACGGTGACGTCGAGGACAACCTCCGCACAGGCCGCCCTGTCCTTATCAGCAGAGAAGATGCCCTAACAGCTAGTACAGCCATCAAGGCAGGAAGGCTGCACACAAAGACCCGCAAAGGACACACCATCACCCTGATATCCTACTTCACCACAGTGCGGCAGGCGACGGTGGAGTCTGATGCTGTCAAGGGTGTCATGCAGAAATACAACTGCACCCCCCACCAGCTGTACAACGCCATGATGAGGGAGGATCCCAACCTCGGGCGGCGCAGTTTTGCGTTGAAGTACCGGCTGACAGAAAAGGAGAAAGCTGCCCGGAAAAGCTTCTGCAAGCAGCTGCTGGCAGAGTGGAAGTGTTGTTGCTGATGGCGGCTTGACAATGATGCATTACAACTACTTCCTGTACAGCAACCCACCCCAGCTGTCACCTGAGCGACTGTGTATGTGTGTGTGTGTGTGTGTGGGGGGGGGGGGGGCACCCTCGGCGCGCACGCGCCGGGGGGGGGGGGTGTCTGTCCATCAGGTTGGCGGGGGAAAAACAGACCTTAACGACGACAGCGCCGATCATGAACACCTTCTGCGGTGTGCAAACTGTGTCGGGACAGTGGGGATGGGACTTGGGCGTCCAAAGTGGGCGAATTCATGCTTTGCAGCAATGCTGTGCTGTACTGAGGTACTGCACAGCTGGACTGTGCGAGCAGAAGCCGTTGATGGAATAATGTGACGCTGGCAGCACAAGGCCATGCAGTTCACACGACGAGTCGGAACGCACTTCCCAAACCTGTCATCATCACGACAGGTCCTTCATGACATGTACCTGACGGATCTTCATGACATGTACCTGACGGATGCAACTCATGTGTCAACACATGCTGACATGTTGATCATCATGGCAAGTACCTGCTGGATGCAGCTCATGTGCAACACATGCTGACATGCTGCTCCGCCTACGTGCAGGCGGACCTGCCCGTGCAGGCAACCGTGCCCATATGATGCCAGCCAACTGCACACTGCTGGTACATAATAGCATGCCCTTCATACACGCACACAACACTGTCCGATGCACCATCATTCAACCCAAGCTCAGCATGTTATGTACGCTGCATGTGCCCCCAGCCAGACACATTGGCCCAGGCCAGTGTGTCTGGCACAACTGCTTGGGAGTACAACAAGACACCTTGCAACCCCAAAAACACACCAACTGGGCGACGATGGCCTGGCATTCGTCGGTCCACCTAACAGCCTCTGTGCTGCCAGGTCACACCTTCAACACGACCCCAGGCTTGCTTGAACCTGTGGGCAGATAAGGACAGCAAGGATGGCACAACGTCAAACAGCGCATGCCTCCAGTCGATCACAGGCGGCATCCAAGCATACTGCACATGGCGAGAGCAGAGCACTACCACTGAAAAAAACATGCAGTGCTGTTTATGTGGGATTGGGAAGCAGTGTCTCTGCCAACACACAGGATATGCAGTTGGCTGACAACCCTCACAAGATGGCTGTCCTAGGTACGTCCAGGCCAGGCCCATGGCTGCATAAGTGGTGACTCCAAACCAGCCAGCTTGCTGCTGACAAGCCACCACTGCTATTTACTACAGCGGTCAAAGACTACCAACACGTCTGCAGCCCCATCTCAAGCACCTCAAAACTTCCAGGACCATGCCCCGCATGCCGGTATATGAGCCACACCCACCTCTGGTAGTCCCCCAGGTCAAGGTCCATCAGCGCACTCATCTCCCTGTCCGACGCCGACAGCCAGACGTTCAGAGGCACCATTCGGTGCTGCCTCCAGGCCTTGGCGGAGCCCGAGGAGGGTGCAGACAAGCAGGGCGCGAGCAGTTTGATGTTGCGCTTGCGTGCATACAGCACGCGCGGGCCCAGGCGGGACTTGATGGGCAGCGTCAACAGCTGGGGGAAGACCACAAGGTCCTGCTGGCAGCCCTGCAGGTGTCAGCAGCACATGCACAGCAGACAGACCCCACCTTGACATTATAATCCATGCCAACACGCACCCAAGCGCACCACAGCTGCCACACCATGCCAATCAGGACGAAGCTGTCGCACCAGGCCACACACAGGCAGTAGCCAGCTGAAAGTGCATCTACACCAACCCATGGTCTGCTGTGTATGAGCTGACGCGCCACACACACATAAGGTTAAGATTGATAGTTGGGTAATGTGCGATGCGCTCACCAGCTTCAACACCTGCTGCAGGAACTGCCACTGAGTCATCAGGTCTCGCAAGGGACTGGTCAGCCACGTGGGGTTCCCCACGGCCATGGCTTGCAGGTCTCCTGGTGAGAGGCCCACCCCAACCAGGAAGCCAATGTTGGGCACCATCTGCTGCACAGGCTGCACCAGCACCTGTGGGTGCTGCAGCACCAGCTTTGCAAGCTGGGACTGGTTCAGCTGCAGCCGGCTAACCAGCATGTCCACAACACTGTCCAGCTGGCCACTGCCACAACCAAGCACGCGGGGCTGCTTCACCACCAGCTGCAGCCCCTGCCCTTCGCCCAGCCCGGGTATCAGGCGCTGCAGGTCTGAAAGCACCTGCAGCGGAAGCGTGGCTGATTTATGTTGCCACAGCATGGCTGGCCTCGACAGCAGGAGCCGCAACACCTTGCTATGGTCTGAGCTGTACGCCTGGTGCAGCTGGCGTGCCAGCTCTGCTGCAACTGTGGCGTCGTGCAACGGCTTGCGCCGCAGATGGCCTGCCTTGGCGGTCGCCTCCAGGGCCGAGGCAAGGCCCTGAGTGAAGGTCAGAGCGGGTGCACTCGTGGAGAAGGCCCGATGTGAGCTGGCACTGCTGCTGCTGCTGCAACTACTGCTGCCACTGCTGCTGCTTCTGGGGCTGCCGCTGCTGCAGTCAGCTATCCTTGCAGCCTTCTGCAGCAACCGCAGCTCTCGGGCATCCGCTGGTTGGCTGTCCGTCGACAGGCCCAGTGCTGTCACCACAGCCTCTGCGAGCTGCAGGAAGCGGTTGTGGCTGCACTGTGGGGCCGCCCTGGCCTGCAACTGCTGCATGCCAGGGCCAGACCCCGAGTAGGATTGCAGGGGCTGTGTCACTTGCACGCCAGCAGCCTGCTGTGCCGCACCCGGGGTCGACCGCTGGTGCCGCTGCAGGGAGTGCAGCAGCCGATCCTGCAGCTGTGACAAATGCTGCCACTGCTGCTGCTGGTGTTCCATGGCCTGCTGCATGTGTGAATTCTGTCCCACAAGCTGCTGCAGCAAGCGGGGTGGCACAAGGGCCAGCAGACCCTGCAGCTTGGAGCTCCGAGGAGTCAACTCCGTCGGGTGCAGGGTGAGACATGCCACATTGGCAAAGTAGTTGGATGGGAGGTTGCTGTGCTGCAGGTATGTCTGCAGCGAGGCATGCTGCTGCAACAGCTGCCGGGCATCCTGCGCTGAAAGCTGCGCCAAGCTCCGCCAGCGCTGCAGGTGCTGGTCTTGTGCCTGATGGTCCTGCAGCTGCTGCTGCTGCTGCTGTTGATCCAGCAGGCTGTGGGCATGTTGCTGTTGCTGACAGCTAACCTTCTGCTGGGCCGCATCTGCGCTGCTGTCCTGGGTGTGGCAGAGGGTATGGGCGTGGCCACTGCTCCTGTGGGTTGGGGTACTGTTGTAGCTACAAACATCCAAGATCGGACCCGCTGACAGATCCCACACTGGCTGCTGCAGCGCCACTGCAGCAAAGTGGCGTGAGCAACTATGCTGGGGTGCTGCTGCTGCAAGGTGCTGCCACAGAGCGGCCAGCAGGAGCCTGTCTGCGCTTTGGCCTGCCACTACTGGTACTAGCACACGTTGCATGTCGGAACGTTGCAAGCTGCGAACCCTCCCTGGTGGCCCTCAGCCTTGAGGTGTGTGTGCTCAGGGCCTCAGATGTGCTGAAGCTATGAGTCGCGGACGTATCGCGCAGCAAACTGCAACACAGAATTCTACTTTCCATGCAGTAGCGATGCCCGGGCAGCATCACTCTTCTGATCACCTTTCCACTTGTGTTTTCCCCTTCTCAGCCTGTATGAGCCATTGATCGTTCTATGTTGCCCATGATGGCAATATTTGAAGCCGTCGACGTCCTCTAGTCATGCTTGCACAGTGCTCCATGTCCATGTGAAGCCAACTGTTGCCAGATGCAGTCCAGCTTGGCCCCGGTGCTGGTGGTAGGGCTGCTGCTGGTGAGCTGTTGGGTCTTTATGTGCTTCCCTGCACGGTGTTGGGCCGGTATGCGTCAACAACCCTCCTTCCCATCTGCTTGCATGCAGGCTTGGTGGCACACTGGCATGGGGGAGCCCGTTGGCCGGGAGGCACTGCGGCCCCTGCAAAAGATGTGAGTAAGCCTCCCATCTAGTTTCATCGTGCGAGGCAGGGCAGAGAAGGTTGCACGCCCTGGATATATGTCAACAAGTTGGGCCAAGCCACACCAGTGCATACTTACCATGCTTGTAGTTGCATGAATGAACATGCACCACTTTCCAGTAGGCACGTCAGGAAGAGGCAGACTTTGTGCTTGTCCAAACACTTCCTGTCAGGCTACAAGATGCTGAGCTCAAGTTGTTCAGCAGCGACAGCAGCGACCTGGACGTTGCACAGGCAGTGCAGCTGTTGAAGCAGGTACATGGGCAAGTCAGCTCGCGCCTCGGCACAGGAGTCATGCAGGCTGGCCGTGGGCCAGCACAACTTCAAACTGCTTCAGGCACTGGCGGAGCTCACACGCCCTCATCAAGACCACGGCAGCAGGGCGGCAGCGGCGGGAGTGGGGCCGACCTGCAGCAGCAACAGGGAAATCACAAGTTGGGACGCATCCATGGCCGCAAGGCACACCAAAGCACACGCCACAAAAAGCCTCGACCAGCAGCAGCATGGCAGGAGCTGGGCCGTGCCAGTTTCACGCTGGCTGCCTTGTCAGCTTCGGGGCTCGTCACAGAGCACCTGCCTGCAGTGCAGGCTGATGTGCCAGCGGCCGTGGCAGCCCTCTGCCAGCAGCTGCATGCAGCAGCCGGCGACAGGACCTCTCTTGCTGCTGGTACACATGCACGAGGAGCCAGCAGCAGCAGCAGCCACAGCCACAGCCCAGCGTGCCACGTGGTGTCTGCTGACGCCAGGGTGCTTCAGGAGCTGGAGTGGCTGCACACAGCAGCAGCAGCTGGCACAGTCGAGGCACAGATGGCTCTGGCAGACAGGTAAGAGTGAGTGTGAAGTGGTCTGTGGTCGTACTGTGGATTGCAACCTTACACTGCAAGGGAAACCTATCTGGTCTTTCGAGCCTACTTTGCCCCAGCACCGAGCCTCGACCGGGCAACCACAACCCCCCCAAATCCCAAAGGGCCCAGTACTGCCCTGGCTGGAACCATCTGTAGAGCTGTTTGCCTTGTTGCCTGCTACAGAGTGGCAGCTACGCACCGACGGCAGCAACTGCAAAGTCTTGCGCCAGACGCCGCACCGTGCATCAGAAGCAGCACAGCCCCGCCATGCGGGTGCTTCACGGTGGTGTACACACCACACCAATGCCTGCTGTTGTCTCACATGGCAGGTTCCTGATGGGTCGAGGCGGAGTCAATGCCAGCTGCCCTGATGGCTTGGCGTGGCTGCAGAGGGCGGCGGCGGTGGTGATGCAAAGGGCTGAAGCGGTGAGCGGCTGATGCAGGGGTGCCATTGGGAGGCCCAGCCCTAGCAGTCGGGCTGTTGTGGCCACGATTGCAAGAGTGCCTGCAATGGAAGCTCAGCGTGGGTGGCATCTTGCAAGTGGGTAGATGCTTCTTCAGTGCAGGTAGTCACCCTTTTGTAGGGCAGCTTCCTTGTGTAACAGCATGTGCTCCCTCTTGCGTGAGCACGCAGTGGGGCAGCACACCAGGGCTGTGCTGACTCGCATGCCCACAGTGTCATTTGTTTGATTGCAGCACCTTCCATTGCTGGTGCTGCACTCTGAGCACCTCGTGGTGGATGTTTGTACACCTGAACGGAGTTTTCACTGTAACAATGTGTCTTGCTTTCCCATGCAGTCCTGACCATGTACAGCTGGTTCCTGCACCCCCTCCTTGCCCGATGCCACCGACAGTCGTGACTGCTGCATGCCTGACCTTGCCGCCATACAGGCTGGCAACTGGGACTTGACCCCCAGCTTTATCCGGTTGCGGGAGCGCTTCATCGATGTGTCCTCGCCACAGTCGTACGCAGAGTGGGATGAGGAGCAGATGGCACATGAGCTGCAGGCAGCAGCGGCATTTGGAAGCTCAGACAGCTACGCGCAGCGTCGACTGGGCTACAGAATGCTGCTGGGCAGGTGCGGGACCTGGTTAGTGGGCGGATTTGTGGGTGGGGTGCGTGGATGGGTGGATGGGTCTGCATTGTGCAGGTCTCGCTGCAGGCATGCGTGTTGTGTTTTCACCGGGGGGGGGGGGGGGGGACTACAGCCCGCTGGCCACACAGGCTTGGCATGGGGCCTTATAGGGCTAGGGGGTGGGGAACAGCGTAAATGCAATGCACACTGGGCCCTGCATATGCGGGCAGCGACATCTGGCGGTTTTTGGCAGTTTGATGACCTGCAGGCAATAGCAGAGCCATGCCATGTGGGACGCTGAGGTTTTTTGCAGGACACTCCAATGTCCCCTTGATATTCGTCAGTACAAGCACCAGTGAAAAGGCCCCCCCTGAACGAAATGCTACATGTACCTACCCCCCCCCCTCTTTGCGTACCAGCAGCAAAATGCACTGACACCTGCTTTGCTGTGCTGCTGTGATGTTGCTCATGCAGAGGTGTGCCGGTGGACTACAGGGCAGCCTATGAGCAGTTGGTCACCGCTGCTGATGGCGGCAATGATGGCTTTGCTCTGTACAACCTGGGTATGATGTACCTCAAGGGCTGGTATGTGGCCAGGGACCCCCAACAAGCCCTACAGTACTTCAAGCGCGCTTTGGAGCGGGGGGTGGGCGCAGCGGCAAACGCGATCGGGGTCCTGGCCGCACACGGGGAGGCCCTGCCGGGCGACTTCACCGCAGCAGCGCGTTGGTTTGAGAAAGGGGCCAACATGAGCGACACCGACAGCATCTTCAACATGGGGACCCTCTACCTGCATGGTGCGCCAGGGTGGCCTTCGTTGTGATGGTGGCGACGCTACATTGCTCTATTGCCTTTGCTCCCTGCCCCTCTGCAATGAACCCTGACTGCGCAGTGTCAAGCGCCTGTAGTCAGAGGAGCACAACAGCAGTCGCGGTGTGAGCATGCTGGCATCACAGCATGACACACAGCCTCACAAGGATGACAGACATCCAGACAATGGGTCTGCTGCTGGAGTGGTTTTGTCGAGCGTCATGGAACTGTGTGCAGGGGTGGGACACTGCCTGCCTAGCGTGTAAAAGAGCTGTGAGACCCTCACACCCGGGGTGTGGGCACGCCGACATTGCACTTACGCGTTTGTATCGTGGCAACCAGGAAGTCCAGTATTATAGGCCTGCTTGCTGAGTCCAGCAGCTTGTCACACAACTTGTGGTTTCTGGGCTTTCAGAGAATGGCATGCAGAGGGCTGCGTGTGGACCTGTGCGGTTTTGCTAATGAGTGCTTGCGGTGTTTGCATTGTTGTCCATTCTGCAGGCCGAGGTGTCAGCAGGGATGTGCAGACGGCACTCAACTACTATGGCATGGCCTTTGACCTGGGACACTGGAAAGCAGCGTATGCATTGGGAAACTTGTATGCAAGGAATGAATGTGAGTGGCACCAAAGGAAAGGGCATGTAAGTAGCAAGGACCCAGTTGTCCAGTTGCATCGCATGACCTGCACGAGGCCTTCGGTTAGGCGGGCAACCACTCATTGTGCGGCAAGGCTGGTGCCCTGCCGCCACTGCCTGTGGTGTTGGCCGCAGCTCGTCATGTGCAGATCAAGCAGTTCTTGCCTCTTTCGGCAAGAACTAATTGATATGCTGCTGCACCGCTGTTCTCTGCTTTTGTATGTTGCTACAGCTGGGTTGGGTCACAACTGTGAATATGCGGAGAAGTATTTGTGGCAGTTTGTCTCTCAGCGCAGTGGCTGGCTGGTGGCAGCCCAAGCCGCCCTGCAGGACTATGACAGCCCCAGCAGCCTGGCCAAAGGACCAGCAGGGGGCCGAGGTGATGGTGGGCAGGAGGGCGCAGGCAGGGCACAGGGCAGGCACGTGCAGGCGCTCGTGCGCTACTTGCTGCTGGCAGAGAGTGGGTGTGAAGCCGCCGCAGAGAATGCCGCGTGGATGTTGCTGCATGGCCAGGGGGCCAGTGGGCCCCGTGCCATGGGCCTCGCAGCACACCTGCTGTACAGGTGGGGAGGCTGGACAGATACGTAGCATTATCTGAAGGTATGGATACGTAATACTTACACGTCTTGGGTTACCAGGGGGGGACTCCAACTGGCTGGCCACACACAGGGCAATCATGCAAAGCCAACCGCGGGGGCTCGAGGCAGAGCCTCACCAGTGAGCTACGCCTAACACCCCTATCCTAGGAGGTGCCCAGTGCCTGGACCAGGGAGCAGATATCTTGGGCTTTGCGCAGCCTAAGGGGGATACATGATGGATCAAGGGGGTGTGTGGCAGGCCCATTTGAGGGCCCGAGGCCCTTGGCTGTTTCCTTGCGCCTTGCAGTAATCAAGCTGGTTGGTGCAGAAGGCCAGTGCAGGGGGCCAATGTAGATGGCTTTTTCATCGCATTGCTTGCATTGGCAGTGGCTGGCCCCGGCTATCTCCCCAACGCTAGTCACACCATTCACACCATCTTTTCAGGAGGTTGAGTTTGCAGGCCATTCGCAGCAGCGGGTGCCTTGCCTGCTGTAGGTCACACCGCACCCTTTCCTCCCCCCTCATCTTCCCCGACACCCCCCTCCACCCTGTGCTGCCCCTCCAGGTCATCCATCCTCAACCACACAAGCAGCATGGTGGAACTGGCACGGCTGCTGCTGAACGACTACGACGTCACACACCCACAGCAGCTCCAGCAGGCACTTGCCCTGCCTGGTGCATCACTGACACACCACACAGCGCTGGTTGCAGCTGACAACACAACGCTTGTCGCAAACATCACTCTCGGTTTGCTGCACCATGTCTTACTGCATCAGCGCAATGCCTTCATGCCCCCTGTAGCAGGCCCCACGGCGTGCACGGGGCTGTACAGGCGCGGTGTGCCGGCACTTGTGCAGAACGTCAGCAACACTACGTCAGTGCTTCCAACAGGGCGCAGCACCCAGGTGACACACCAACGGCGGCAGCAGGGCCCGTCAGAGGCTGGTGCTGCTGGTGTGCCGGGCGACGCGGCAGGCCTGGTGGTGTTGCGGGCCAGGCGTGCAGCTGTTGCGTGGCTGTTTGAGGCCAGCAGTGTGGGTGACGCGGAGGCGTCTGCCCTGCTGGGCTGGTTGTGGCATGATGGGGTGCTGCAGGGCAGCAGGGCGCAGCAGGAGGCCCTGGCCGTCATCACAAGGTGGGGCGCAGCCGGCAGGGCAAGCTCGTGTGGGGGGGGGGGGGGCTGAAAGGCATCACAAGGTAGGGCGCGGCGGGCAGGGCAAGACCCCAGGGCCCTCCCTGCAGGCTCCTGCTGGCATGAAAGCCGCAGCACTAGTTGCACATTCGTCCCTGGGCAGGGTGGTCTATTGGCATAGGTTGTGTTAGGGCTGAGTGCTTCTCGCAAGAAGCCTGTGCAAAGCAATTGGCCTACCACTACCAACAACCACCCCAGTTCCCTGAAGTTCGAGGGTTGATGTAGAGTGCGCCATGTATGTCACATACATGTGAGGGCGTGTGCGGTATGTGTACAGTATGTGTGACTCGTGTCAATGGTGTTTGCCCGTTGCTCTGTCCTTTGTTTGCAGGGCCCTTGCCGAGCAGTCGCAGCCAGGGCAACAGTATGCCCTGTGGCTTGCCCACGCGCTCATCAGGCTTGAGCAGCAGGCCAGCAGGTGGCTGGGCTGGCAGCCGGTGGCAGCCGTGAGGTCCACCCTGGCAGCTGTGCGCGACGCAGCCGTGGTGGCCAAGGGCATGCACCCTGCGGTGCTGGACATGCCAGATGGCTTTGCGTCACTCAGCCCACCTAGCGGCAGATCACTAGCAGGGCACCACAGCGCCCACAGCTGGGGGTGGATGTCACGGTTGCAGCATGCTTTCGTGTCCGCGCAGGCGACACTCGGCGCAGCTGCCAACAGACAGCACCCGCTGGACGGTGGCAGGGGTGGGGAGGGCAGGCTGGGCTATAAGGCAAGCGGCTGGTGGGAGGCTGTGGGGGCGGACAGGGTGGACACAGAGAACCTGGTGCTTACATGCCTCATGGGTGCGCTGGCTGGTGTGCTGTGGCTGCATGTGCGGCAGCAAGCCCAGGCAGCAGCGCGAGCACGCGGCCAGAGGGGGCAGGCGGCAGGGAATGACACTGCAGTGGTCCCAGCGGCACAGCAGCAGGAGGCAGCAGCAGGGACTGGGGTCCACCCAGGGGCGGCTGGCAGCACTGACGCGCAGCAGCAGCAACAGCCGCTGGCAGCCACAGGCCTACGGCAGCGCCCTCAACAACCTCTAGGTGGTTTGGGGGGTGCGCCCGCAGCCGGGGTGCAGCAGCAAGCGGTTCCGAGAACAACGTGAGCAAAGCAGCAGTATTTTTTTGATAGGTACAAGGGGGGCGGACTCCCACCGGCTGGCCACACACACAACAGCCGAGGCTGCCGGGAGCCCAAGGTCTTGCCTCACACCGATGAGAGACGCCCAACACCCTTTTACAATCAGGAGGTGCCCAGTGGCCGGACCAAAGTCGCATGGGAGTTGAACCCATACACCCCCTACGTGTACTACAGCATTTAGGCCATGCACACGCGACTGAGAACAGCCGTCCCATCCAAGGGCTTGGTGGGTGGGCCGGGATTCAAACCCGGATCTCTCCAGCAGAAGCCAGATGCTTTCCCCATTAAGCTACCCCCCCAGCAGCAGTATGGTTTGTGGTTGCTGCAGGTGATGGGATTGAGTTTGTAATCCATTTGTTGTGTTACAGTGGCTGTTGTGGTTGCATGTCTCCTGTTGTGCTTGGTGTTTCTGGTTGCTTTACCCTGTTAGCCGACGGGGCGGGGGCAGTGATGCATGTGCCAGCTTAGGTTGGGTCAGCTAGTCATGCTTGCATTGCCATGTCAGCTCTTTCACTGCGTGCTTGTCTGCGTCAGCATGTGCATGTGCGTTCTTGGCCGTGCATCCGTTCGCTTTATGCCTTGTGCGTGTTGCATGCTAACACAGCTTGTGTGCCACAGGTGGTTGGGCTGTCTTGAGTAGAATTGGTGGCGCCTTGGGTTACAAGGGCGGGACATGGATTGGGTCCCGGGGCTTGCATCGGGTTGGCTGGGTCCTTGAGGCCTCTTTGTAACGAACACTGACTGACTGACTAACCCTATGGAGGGGTCCCTGCAGCTACTGGGTCATAGATGCGGGCTCTGAAGGGTGCTGTCAATTTCTCTGGAAGGTTGGGCGGTGGGAACACCAGTACAATGCAATGGGGTAGCAGTGTTGTGCTGGGTCAGAAATGTCGGCTGATGGCAGCAGCAGGAGCGCTAGGACTGGCTGGGATGTGGGCAGGGAGCAGCCTGTGTTTACTCAGCCGGGAGACATGATCAGATACTGCAGAGGTAAAGGGGTAACGTCCGGCACTAGGCCCAGCAGCAGCAATGCAGGCTGCTGCTGCAGCAGTGCCTGCACGGCTGGTGTTGGCAGTTCGGTGGCGCCACATGCAAAAAGTGCAGCAGCAGCAGCTGAGGAGTTATGACCTCTTGTGGGCTGGGTTGCAGCAGTGAAGTGGCCAGCAGGGACAGCAACAGCAGCATGTGAGAACGCCTGCTGCTGGTGCGTTTCCCTTTTTTGACGATTAGACACAAAACAGCTGCAACCCCCCAGCAAAGCGCAAGGATCCAGACTCGAGAGCTGTGCTGCCTGCAGAAACCTAGTCAGCAGCAGAACAAGACCTCTACCCCTGCCAGAGCAGCTCAGCAGCTGAGAGCAGAAGGGCACAAGGCTTTGGTTCAACCTACAATTAACAACATCCAAACAACCTGCCCCGTTGTGCAAACAACTCTCTGCATCGTTTCTGCATCGAAACGATCTCGACAGTGCGCTATCTCACGCTTAAGGAGGTGGCCCTGTAGATCCACAAGCAGTTCCTGTTTACAGCACTGTTATAGCCACCGCACAGCGCTTGCGTGGCTGCAACAGCGAACCAAGCCAGCCACCCCGTCTGCTGGCTTCCGCCCTACCTGGGCTCCTGTGAGTGGATACATGGATGAGTGGATGGGCGCGGAGGGACCGCGCGTGGGTGGATGCTGCCTCTGCTGTCTTCCGTTGGACCGTGGGGACACTGCTACTCAACACCTTGGTTGGAGCAACTGTGTGGACAAACCGCGTGAACATGGGGAGTGGACATCACCAGGGTCTTTTATGGGCATTTGCCCGCAAGTAGACACTCAGAGGTCCTCACCATGCTGCCCAACAGGAGGGACTTGCTTTGGCCGCTGAGGCGCCATGACCACCAAGGTTGTTTATGTCGGCAACCTGCCTGGAGATGTTCTGGAGAAGGTAAGTACACACCCTGCTGGGCTGTTGACAGGCAATGGCCCTTCGCCAGGCCTGGCATGGTGGGTGCAGCATGCATGCTTGCTTGGGTTGGACTGCCTGGAGCATGTACCGGTACTGTCAAGAGCCCAACAGTATGAAGGGAGGTGTCTCCAGCTTTCCAGTATCAGTATCAGCAATAAGTATGATGCAAGGTCACACTGATAGCAAATGAAAGAAATGAGGGCAGGATGCCTAGTAGATTTCATGCAAGCGCCGCGCTTGCGTTCACAGGAGGTTGAAGACATCTTTCACAAGTATGGCAAGAT
This sequence comes from Desmodesmus armatus, assembly GCA_007449985.2. Lineage (NCBI taxonomy): Eukaryota > Viridiplantae > Chlorophyta > Chlorophyceae > Sphaeropleales > Scenedesmaceae > Desmodesmus > Desmodesmus armatus. Next base: position 50,385 of record VIIQ02000174.1, on the reverse strand, counting down.
CACTCGCATCAGCATCAAGCCAGGCGAGGCAGGCGGCATGAATGCCTTCTGCTTTGTGGAGTTTGGCCATGCGGACGAGGCATATGACGCAGTCAAAGCTCTGGATGGGCGCGAAAAGTTGGGCAAGAGGCTGAGAGTGAGTGCATCCAGCACACACACCTGCCCTGCGTGAGACTGAGTGTCACCAACAGGGTGTGTTGATCCACCTCTAAACTGTACATGGCTTGTATACATCAGTTACAGGGTAGGATGTTGCATGCCTTGCATTTGTCAGCAGCAGTATAGGCTGGGCTTTTCTGGATGAAGGGGAGGGGCTGTCCTGATTTGACTACTTGCCAATCCCCCCTGCATGTTGGCACAGTTCTCCTGACTTTTATGCCGCTGCCATGCTTGCAGGTGGAGCTGTCCCGTGGCGGCAGACGCGATCGCGATGATTTTGGGCGGGGCGGGGGTGGTGGTAGGGACTACGACCGTGGCCGTGGGGGTGACAGGTTCAGGTGGGCAAGCGCGTGCCAGCACTCCGGTGGCGGTGAACTTGCCAAGCCCGCAATGATGACGCGCATGTTTCGCCAGGCTTGAGGGGTCATCCTGGGTGCCGGAGATTGATTGCGTCAGTATGTTGAGGTTGGAGAACTGCTGCACGTGTTGCGTGGCGCTAAGCAGACAAGAGCGCTACTAGCAGATATAACTGATGTCCTGTGTGGGTGTTGGTTAACAGCTCACTCTCTTATCGTGTTTGCAGGGATGACCGCGGCGGCGGCGGGCGCAGCAACCCACGCCCGTACAACACGGCCTTTCGCGTGGTGGTGTCTGGCCTGCCCCCAACCGCCTCCTGGCAGGACTTGAAGGACCACATGCGCAAGGGCGGGGAGGTCACCTTTGCACAGGTGCGTAACATGACACTGCTCACATCATGGACCTCACCTTGGCTGAGCATTTGGTTGCTGTTGGGAGTAATGCATTGTGTGCTGGTCAAGGAGACATCGCCATGATTGGGGATCCCTGGTGGTGCAGCGCCCACGCCAGGCCTGACAAGACTATGCATGCCCGCAGCCGCGATCCTGCTGAAGATTGGATCTCCTCACAAGATCACCATGTCCTGCTGCTCCCCAAGTTGTGGATGCCCGTCAATGCAGTTTCCCATCACCTTGACTAGCCCTGGGCACTGTTTGGCCTGCATATCAGCCCCTTGCTGGCTGCTCCCTGTGCTGCTAAGGCACAAAGGGTTGAGGTGTGCTGGCCTTCCCTGCTGCGCCTGCAGGTGGTGCGAGATGGAGATGGCGTGCTGGGCCTTGTTGACTATGCCACGGCTGATGACATGGCCGCAGCTATCAAGAAGCTGGATGACACAGAGTTCAGGAACCCCTACGACAAGTAAGCCCTTGCATGCAAGCCCGCCATGGGGTGGCCGCTAGTAGGCAAGCATCCGTTGGCGCTTACTGGGGCTCGTGTGCAGCAAGGCTGGCACTGTATAGCGTGGGGTGTCGTTGCTGTGGGGTCAGCACCCCAAGCACGGCAGTCACCGTGACTTGCAGGCGTGAACTGAAGTTACATTGAGTGTCGTTTCGAGCGTCATAGTATCACAAAATTGAACAAATCTCTGCGATGGCTCGTCTGAATTTGCATTGTCGTTGCGGTGGTGTGTAGACACAGGGAGTGCATCCAGCCAATGCATCGATCATCTCACCATCCAAGGATCTCCGAACTCCGAAGTGGGCATGAGTGCGTGGGCGTGTGTGTGTTGCTTATAAGTGCTGCTGCATCGTTGCTGGAAGCCTTTTTCTTGCTGAAGTGCTGCCACCCCTGCCCCTTCTGTACGTCAGGTCCTACATCCGTGTGAAGGAAGACACGCGCCCCCGGGGGGATGAGAGGGGTGGCGACAGGGGTGGTGACAGGGAGGACAGGTATGAGGCGCGCCGCAGCCCAAGCCCTCGCAGCCCCAGGGGGGATGAGCCACGTGGGCGTGATGACAGGGGCCGCAGCCGCTCTCGGACGCCCAGCCGTGGTAGGGGACGCGACCGCAGCAGGAGCTGATGACGCTGCAGTGCACTGGTGGTGCTGGCCAGAGCCGATGCAGTGGTGGTGCTCGCCAGAGCCGGCGGACCTGGATGGATGCTCTGCGCCCTGTACTGGCCGGTGCAGCAGCACGGCATCAGCATGTATCTTGTAAGCATTGCCTGATGCGGGAATGGGTGAAGGGGTTGGATTGGTGTTGTCCAGGCATATTCGCTTCACTGAGGTGGTTCAACACCTGCAGCTGTCTTGTATGCTGGCCATTGGATGCAACAAGTGTGCAAAGTCAGTCATTCAGGGCCCTGATTGGCATGCACTGCCAGACCATGATGTCAGGTGTACATAGAGGCGCTATCACATTGGGCCCGTCGTACCCGCGCACACTGGCCCTGCACACAGTGCGCTGGCATGCTCACTCATGTGTGCATTCGCACAACTGGACTGGATTCTGTTTGTCACGGGTAGTTCGATGATATTCGTGGTTTTTCTTTTGTGCTATGATGTGTGGTGGTGGTCTGTATTACAGATAGTAATTGCAGATGGGCCCGTGGGTGAGGCAGTACCACCTGTGTTTTGTGTCTGTACTACGCCACGCCTGTTGGTGATGGTGCCATGTAAATTTTTGCTTTTGGGAGAGCCAGTCAAATGAAGGACTCGTCTAGTTTATTGCTGCTGCTGCTGCTGCTGCAGGCCAGCCAGGCTAGTCCAAGAGGTTTGCCACTGTAGGTCTGTGGTAGTGCAGTTGGGGTGCTGCCCCAAATGGTGTCTGCTGTACCATGTTGTCTGCACGTCTGTCAATCCCGTGAGGTAATGGCCAACTCAGTAATACAATCACATGGATGACCAGGCATCATTACTGTGCGATTGGTTGTATCTTTCTACCAACGAACTTTTCAAGTCACGTCAAGTTTGGTTCAGAAACCTGCTGTTTGCCTGTACTTACAGCAAAATGCTACTGGAGCAGCTGCTGGACGTAACACAGTCAGGCTTAGCCAGCTGCTCAGCCTCTGCCATCTTACTACATTGCAAACACCAGCTCAACACACTAGACTAGACACAACAACACACTAGCAAAACACTGGCCGGTGCTCTCATTTCGACAACAAATCACAACCCACCGTCACTGCTGATAAGCACACCCCAAAACAGCACTTACAACACATACCCAGCAACAGACCATCAGACAGTGTGGCTATCCTCTCTCTTTGTGCTTTCATTTCCTCAATATCTCACTTGATCGTGTCACGTGTGCGACAGCTGCAGATGATTTGAAACAGGTGCCAGTGACAAGGTCACACGTTGGAGAAAGGCCAACAACAGGGTGTCGTAAGCCTGCACTGGGGCAGGGGCCAACCCCCCTCTCCTTTGCCGTGCTGACATCTTGTTGCCGCGCTGTTCTGCAGGTACGTTCCTTGTGCTTTTGCAGACAGAGTGTTGCTGTTGACAGCAGCAGCCTTGCCCAGCAGGAGGAACAGCCAGCATGACCCAGCACCGATGATCACAGTGGAGCTTTGATGCAACATCCAGCCCAGTAGAAGAGCAGCAACTGGCCAGGCACCTTGATGTCACAGTGAGCCAAGGGTTGGGGGGGCCCCGAAGCTCGTCTAGCTTCAGCTGCACATGAATATGCATCACCAACCACTTCTTTTCGTTGACAGACACGGCAGCTTCAGCCTCTGCGATCTTACTACAACACAGCTCAACACAGCGGCAATCACAGGTAGACTGGGAAAGTGCTCATCTCTGTCCCCTACAAACAGTCGGGGGTGTCACAGCCATAGTCCAGCAAAACAAGCAGCCCCGGATGGTGTCTCAACAGACCTTGGCCCTACCGCACCACCCAAACATGCACTTCAATGGCTGAATTTCTCCGTATCTAGCTGGGCTGAATTTCCCCGTATCTAGCTGGGAGCACTACCAGTGCACCTCATCATCCTCCGCTCCTGGTGAACACTGGCAACTCCTTCATCACCACCTGGCAACTTCTGCAGCTACCCAGGATGCACAGTGGTGATGCTCACCACCTATTCAAACCCAATCTGGTGTTGTGGCAAGGGCACCTTGCGGCGCATGGTGGCCATGCCATAAACAGACTGCTCAGTCTGCAGGCTTACCCCTTTGACCACATGTTGTACAAGGACACCCCAGCATACATCATATGATCATGTCAGGGAAACAGGCACTACAGTTGTGCGCTCTGCTCAGAGCATTGGTACATCACCCATAAAGTACAAGGCCACCACACATGTCCACACAACACTGTCCACACAACACTGTCCACACAGCTCAATGGCAGCAGTCACACCCCATGACCAGCGTCTGTTGGAAGACACTCAAGCACTTGCGAAGAGGCTGCCCTGCTCTGCACTTCACACCTTGCCCTCACGCCAACTGTATAAAAACGTACACATACATGAAAAGCTGCTGTTGGTGTGCGCTCGACCCATCTCGCAAGTTCTTGTTGTACACTGGGCCATCACCACAGCCATCCGTAAAGTATGGTGGCCAGATGGCAGTTATGTACACCTGCCCCCCAACACACACGTGATGATGGTATCGCCTGTCATCAAGCCTAGTGTCTAACACACGCACACACATCTCTGGTTGCATAACGTGCATGCACTCCACGAGTCAACTATGCACAAACCAAGGCCAATGACTGGGATTGCCCCGCCCCCCAGGAGCCCAACAGGATGGCCTTGCGTCAGGTGTGCGGACTGCCCTGGCATAGTCCTGGAGCTGCTTCAAGCCAGCCTGCAAAATGGGGCAAAGCACAGAGCATTGTTTGCACCACAAGGTTGATTGGAATCACACGCACGCTCAAGCAGATGCATGGTATGTGACAAGGGACCATTGCATAAAAAAGCAGGACTTCAAACAGCACGTGCAGCACAGCCAGTCACAGCACAGGTGCGCATTGCTGTCGCAACTGCCCACTGCTTGGCGTGGCTGCCGCTGCACACAGCACGGCCATTCGTAGCTGAGCAGCCACCTACCTCAAAGCTGTCCAGCACAAAGTACCGCTTCTGGTAGCCATCCTTGTAGCTCATCTTGGGCTGAGGGGCAAAGGGGTCAAACGGAACCAGCTCAGCAGCACCCTGCATACATCAGAGCGGTACCCAAAGAGCAACTGGTAAGCATGGGGTGCAAGTGTGACAGCTGCGGGCTGGTGCCCCTTTGTTACTAGCCTGCCTGCCAGACTGGGGAGCCACTGCAGGTGGTGACAGGCAAGCGCTGGTCTATCAAACCCGTGTGTGATTGACACCGCATGCCCCCCCTAAAAAGGCCAATGCCTGCGGCACCAAGAGTCTGTTGGGACGTCCCACATGTGATGGTCACAAACAAAAGTGAAGCCAGACATTTCAGAGACCTGATTGGCCTCCTAAAAACGACTGATTGGCCTCCGAGGCACCCAAACCGGGAAGGCTTAGTTGTTTTGGTAGCCTAGCACACCTGGCCTACCATCTATATAATATATACAGGTATAGGTATATATACCTATACCTTTACCTATATATATATATATGAAGGTATAGGTATGGGTATACTATACAGCTGGCTGGAAGTGCAAAAGTCTGAAAAGCCCTAACAGTCCACTCCTGTGTTTCTCGAGGCTGGTGGCTCCAGGATATGCCTGCATCTGTACACTGCAGTCTGGTGCTATGCAATACTATCTGATGCAATCTGAATCTGCTCATTGCTAAGGCTCTGGCATGGACTGCCTGCAAGACAGCAACAGCCTGTGAGTCAGTACCATACCATGGTATCATGCCATTTCCGACGGACATGGCACGTATCCACGCTTCAAAAAGCAGCAATCGCCTTTGGACGGTGCAGAAGCGTTGCTTTGCAAGCATGCAGCACAGAAGCGTGCCGGAACGTGCGAGTACCGACACCATCTTGCATCGTGGTCAGCAGCGCTGCCAGCACCCAACGAGCAAACACGTGCACACACCTTGGTGTCTCAAACACTTACGCTACTAGCACACGCAGAATTGTCCTCTTAATCTAAAAAAGGAAAGCTCTCCCTCAGCAACACGAACTAATACCGTAGGCGACATAAAGCACAGATTCAGACGCAACCTCGCCAAGTAAATGCTGTAAGGTGTGTCACAAAAAGGGGGTAAACCACTGATAGATACGCTCCACCGCTCGCAATCGACCCTCCGCCGACCTACCCAGATTACGCTGGCGCACGGGTTTGCCCAGGTCGCACTGGTCTGCAAGTATTGTGCTTACCAAACCTAAACGCAATGGCATTCCGCACCGCACGAAAAGCCCATCTTTCAGCATTCGAACGTTTTGTACTTTTTGGGACTTTTTGCCTTGGGCAGCGACTGCTGACCACAGAAGCAGCCTGGCGCCATGCAGGCAGGTGCCCCCCCCCCATCCATGTGCGCTACACACACCACATACCAATGCCGCACCAGAACGCATTCAGCTGCGCCCCCCCCCCCCACCCACAGAAGTCCATGCAGCATGCTCCAACAGGGACGAGTATTATACTGCAAGCCTACCTGCCCCATGTACTCCAGCTCTCCATAGCTGCTGAGGATGCCTGACCCAAAGGCTTTGATGGCTGATCCCTCACGCACCACACCAAACTCAACGGTGTACCAGTACACCTGCAGCACACACCACACACAGCTCAGCACGAGAGTACCCACACCCCAACACACTGACTGCTGTGCAGCTTTGCCCTCCCACACAGCAGGGCCACGCTGTCCACCTCCACCAACCAACACCGCCGCATTCCTTGCAGCGTGTGCCTGTCCTTGTGGAAACACATTGCCAGACGCTGTAGCACCCCGTAAAATTGTATGCATGTAGTCAATGGCCTCAAATTGTCAACATGCAAGCAATGCAGTGAAACATATGTGTTACCTGCCTACAGGGTCTAGCCCTCTGGGTCATCTTAAAAATCCAGGACAGCCCCCGCAGCCTGCGGAGACCCCCCCCCCCCTCAACCAGCACTGCAGGGACCACCTGCCTGCTTTGCTGCAGCAGGCTGACCAGGTACAGTCCTACTAAGAGTGTAACACTGACTGTCAAACCATTGACCAGAGCGAAAGACTCCAGCGCCCCGCTTTGCAGGCACTGCACGCCTCGCTGCTCTCATGAAACGCAGCTGGCACCAACGCCGCCTCGCGCTCAAGGTGCAAGGTCTCAGATGCCCAGATGGCATGCAGCACAAGCAACAGTGATGCAGCCACCACCCTACTGCACACACCACCCACACAACAATACATATCTTATCGCTGTGCTGCCGGGCCACATGGCCGACGTGGCCGTGCTCGGGACGCGCGTGCCAGACCTCCGGTCCGTCGACTATACCCAGATGTTTGCGCTCGTCGTCGGGGCACTGCAGCAGGTCATGGCGCAAGAATGCAAGGACGTCTTGCATTGGCAGGTTGCCCAAGGTCTATTTGGGCTGCACTGGGCTGCCTTGCCCTCTTGGGCAGCGAGGGCTCACCTTGGTTAGGTGCCAGATGGCCTTGTCGTCAGCACCCAGGCTGGCCTCACCAATGGCCTGAACCATCTCTGCAAAGGTGGGGTCAGCCAGCATGGGCACATGACCTGCACGGCCACAAGGACGGCGCACGACAGCACAGCAGGGACTTGGCATGCAAACAAGCACCCTCTGCCATCACAGGATGACACCGTCCATGCATGGGCCTCTGATATACCCCTGCTATTCGCAAGCCAGCAGCATGTCACAATGCAACGGCACCCAGCAGCACCATGGGATGCACTTCAAGTCGATTGCAGGGCGTCCCCAAACCCTGCCATCTTGCAACCATGCAGCCCTCCCTGTAAACCTGACACTGCTGCTGTTGTTGGTGCTGGTGCGGATGCCACATCTACTGTGTCAGATGCCACAGCTGTTGCATCTGCTGTGTTGCATCTGCTGTGTTGCATCTGCTGTGTTGCATCTGCTGGTTTGCCTGATGCTGCTGCTGCTGCTGCGTGTTCAGCCCTTGCCCGTCTGCACAAACCCTGCGTGCCTGAGCCGCCCCCCCCCCCCAACAAGCACAGTGCCCCTGCCCACCTATCAGCTCGTGCACCACATCAGGCTCTGGCGTGTACATAGGTTTGCTGGCGTGGCGCATGTACTGGGTCGAGTGGAAGTGCTTGAACGCCAGGCCAGCCAGGAAATCACGCGGGTGCATCAGACCCGCCACCGGCCGAACCTGCGCAACACACACGCACAATAACACTTCGTTCATCATGACGCCGCGCTGCTATCAACCCTCCACTCTCGCGCCTGCAACCCCGCAGATCGCTTCACGAACCAGTGCTGCTGTAAAATACAGTGCACATGTGCAAATGGTCCAAGCAACACGCCTTGGGCACTTGCAGCTCACCTGCCACCCAGTCGCTTGCTGCAGTGTGTCTGAGATGTCTTGTAATTGTGGCACAGCGTCCTCCCTGCAAGGGCATAAAGATGGGCAAGGGGCACCTCAACCCCTGCTCACATGAGTGCCCCCCACACTCCCTACTGCTGCCGCTGTGCAGCCAGCCACACTGCGATCGACATCAAACTGCTGCACAGCCTGTCACATGCAGCAGCACCCAAGCAACCAAACCTTCCTGCCCTCCTCACACGCCTTGCGCAGTTGACATATCGGACCTGAAGTTGAACTTGGGGAAGGCTTTGTTGAACTCTTTGCAGGCGTGTTGGGGGAACAGCACCTTGAGCTTGGACAGTGCTGTGCCCCACACCATTGTCTCTTCAGGTGTGTAGTCAATGCACGGGATGGGTTGCCCACTGGGGGCGAGGGGCGGCGTGACGGGGCAGGAGCGAGGCATGACCGCAATGCATTAGAGCACATAGACACTCTGGCAGAGTACGCTGTCAGACCACTGCTGCAAGTGAACATCAGAGTCAAAGGACTGTGGAAATGTCTGTCTGCACCGCCGTACCCATGCTGCTTGTTGCACAGTCAGCAGAGTGCAGGCTAAGCGTGCACTACGTAACCACCCCCAAGCGTGACCTGAGCTAGAGATTCCACCCAAGCTAGCCATTGCCACTCACATCTCATGTTGGCGTGCGATGTTGGCAATCATTACACGCCGCTGCTTGTAGGGCTCATCATGGAAGCCCTACATGCAGGGCACAAGGCAAGTAGTTGCGGACACACCAGCTGCTGCTAGCTTGTTGAAGTGAGAACGTATTCAGGGGGCTTCTGCATCTGGGAGCAGGTCGCCCATCCGTCCCCTGGAGAGAGGGGTGCCCAGAGCACAGCCTTTGCAAAGCCCCCCGCCCCCACCCTCCACCACCATGCTCAGGCGATAACGCAGCAATAGCTTGAAGCGTCAGTTTCATGTGGAACTGCCTGCCACAACAGCTGCTGCACGCTGCAGTAGGCCGTGGAGGGCAACCTCCAGCACACTGTGACAAGCGGCCCGTGGCTCAACACGAGAACTCCTGCCCTTTCCCAAGATGCATGAGGTACCAACAGGCTGCTGTGGAAACAAGGCCGGCAGTAGCTGGGGCTGTTGCAGTCAATCAAGCCAAGCGAGAGGTGGAGTTGCTGTCCCCCCCCCCCCCCACAACTGGCAGGCCTGCACCCACCGGGTGGTCCTCTGCCAAATTTGCCCCGAAGCCCAGTAATTTGCCGTTGTCCACATCGTGAATGGACCTGGGAACCGGGATGATGGTGGTGCCATCAGCTGGCTGGGCAACAGCTGGCTGCAATGAGGGTGTTGTGACTGTTGGACGGTCATAATCACTCCTGTAGCCTGCAAGGAGCCACACAGCATCAACCACCGCATCATCAAGCGCTAACAGCCCCATCCCAAGTGGCATGCAGCACAAGCACGACGACACAGTGCTGCAACCACCACCATACTGCACACACCACCCACAACACATACCTGTCTTGACGCGGCGCTCCCGGGCCGCATGGAGACGAATGCAAGGACGTCTAGCATTGACCGAGCTGTTCCAGGTCTGTTTGAGCTGCATTTGGACGCTGCAGAGCCGCTGACGTGGAGGTCTGACGTTCGTTTATGTCCCTGTAACCCCTTGCCAGGGTAAGTAAGACTGTATTCCTTTGTGCAAACACTCGGTATTCAGCTTACTGCAAACTGCGGCTGATGAGGCTGGCTTGGATGGGCAAACCCTGGATGAGTTCAAACCACTTCGGAGGAACAATGACGAAGTCTTTGATGCAGAGTATCCTCTTTTTAGCGTCGTTTACACCTTGGCTCCTTGTGTACCTGTCAAAAGCACTGTACTCCACTATGAACAGCATGTGGCGCTCATGAGTGATCAACAACCCACAGGCAGCTGGGTGCCTGCCATACTTCCCCACCCTTTACCTCAAGGGCTTCCATATACATCAAACATGGGTTACTACAAGTGGCTGCACAGAAAGGGGACGCGCCCACTTCAAGTAACAGCGCAACCCCCCCCCCCCCCTCCCCGCACACAAACCATCTTGATGCGTCGTGTACATGCACAGCATCACAAGGGTGGTTCACTTGACAATGCAGAGGACCTGTTGGGTTCTCACTAAGCGAACGCCAGCCAAAGCAGTCTACACACTTGGCTGCCAAGGGTGCAGCTGAGTCTTGATGCGGGCAGAAGCCTGCTCAGTATGAGGGTTTGAGCAGCATGGATAGGCGTGGGTCCTCCCTCAGGCGCTTGTCCAGCTGGTAGTACTGCTGCAGCGCCGTCTCCTCATGCCGTGCTAGGCGCTTCTGCAGGATGCTGGTCCTGAAGGCTGCCTCATGCACGGCTTTCTCATACTCCTCTTCTTCCTCCGGGGTCAAGCCATCCCGCTCCCGTGCATACGACGCCTGCCGGCGTGAGAGGGCTGCCTGCTCCTCGTCAAGCCGCGCCTGCGCAGGCACAGCACATGCCACCAGATCAGCAGCGAAGGACGGCTGGGTGGAGGGGTTGGGGGGTTGCGCAGGATGGCACCCAAATGGCCCAGGCACACAAACCATGTGCAATAAGGTGCGTCATATGCTTGACATTTGAGCCTGCTGCGCCAAAGCTCAGGGCCAAAGCTCAGCCCGCCGGGCAATCCAACTGTTCAGCTTCCGCATGGATGTGCAGTGCCAAATGTGCTAGCTGCACCTGTATGATGTTGGCGCGCTCAGTGAGTCTGTCCTTCAGTGCCCTGAGGCACCTCTCCCTGACCGCCAGCGCCTGTTCACGCGTGAGGCTGCCAGCACCCCCTGCCAGGGCCATGCCGGGTGGCAGGAAGGGCAGCAGGTAGTCGTGTGCAGCAGCCTCACTGTCCGGCGGCTCGTCATCAGAGCCCTCAACCTGCGGGCAGGCAACATTGTCACACATAGCAGGGATGTTGAGCAGATAGCACCAGTATTTCCGGTTGACTCAGCATTGCTGGTGCTGGATGACTCCATCTGAAAGCAACCAAGAAGCACAGTACTTGTCACTGCGTGATGCCGACAAGGCATGCCAACATCATGTTCCATTGGTTGTAAGTCCAGTCAGCGTCCGCGAGCACCCAGTCGTGCTGACCTGCACCCTGCAAGTGTCGTAGTATGGTGTCACCAAGCTGATGACCTGCTCCTGGCTGTTGCGCATGCGCGCAATCTCTCGTCCCTCCCACTCACTGTCACGGACGGCCTGCAGCAAGCAAGTGCACAGTGATGAAAATTGCACTGAAGCCATACTGGTAGCCATGGAGGACGCGCTGAAACCAGCATTGCCTTTCATTACACTGGCATATGCATTGAGCACGGACAGCACCTGTGTGTACGCACTGCACACATGAGCACAGCAGGCATGCAGATACCATACACATGCTCCCACGCACTTCGACGCAACTTCGGAATGTCACATCCTTGGATGGTTCATGCATTGGCTGGATGCACTCCCTGTGTCTATACACACAACCCAAACCAGTCTGCCCAGCTTGCATGTATCAACTGCTCAGGTGCTCCAGCAGGTGCAGCGCCTAAATGCAATTTGACCTTGCTCATCCAACGGCATCCGGGGTGCCCCTGCCCCTCTGCTGCACACCTGCAGCACGTCCCTCTCAGTCAACTGCAGGCCCCGGTACATCTCCAGCAAGTCTCGACCAGACGGGTGAGGGGCCAGAGGGTCAACCTGTAGCATGGAGCATGTATACACGCAGTGGGGTTACAAAGATATGACTCTCTGTCAGGGCTAACACACTGTCACTGTGCAGTGTCATGCTGTGAATGGTGACTGCTGTCACAGCAACACAGTGCTGCTGAACGCCTTGGGCTGTCCAGTGCAACAATCCTCTGACCTCGGTCCCCTGGTCTGTGTCACAGCTATGCTATTGCGCTCATGCGTGCTGTGCCTGCAGGATCAAGGTCAATGAAGTGGCAAGTGCTGTAGGGCTGCCAGCCCAGTGTTACCAGACCAGTATGCGCACTGCAGCTACACATGCCATTGCACGTGGAGTTGGATGCACGTGCTTGGCATGCTGCTGCTCACCTGCACGGCTTGTGCGGCACCATCCCTGTGGAAGGACAGGTAGCCTGCAGTCAGCTTGTCATCCACATGGTGGAACTGCACAATAATTTTGCCGAGTGCCAGATGGTACACCTGCTTCGCCACATCCTTCTCTGCTGGCTTGGCTGCATTGCGCTTGAACTTCTGAGTGACCTTGATGACCGGCAAGGCCCGCACCTGCTGCTGCAGTGGTGCCTGACTCTGCAGGCCATAACCTGCAGCTGACTGCAAAGGCTGGGAGCCCACAGCACCTGTGCCGAACAGTGCTGGTTGTTCATCACTGCTTGTGGCTGCAGCACCACCAGCTGCCCCCTCGCCAGCCACCTCTCCAGCAGCCCCGCCAAACGTTGCGCTGCGGTACACAAGGTGATCCTCCCTGCCCGCAAAGTGTTCGGTGAGCTTGGCGCCAAACACCTCGTCACGGCGCACAAGGCCGTCCAGCCGGGCTGCCGCGTAGAAGGTGATGTCCCGCCGCTCACCACGCACCACACGCAGCTCTTTGACAGAGAACAGACTGCCCTGGTCAAACAGCTCCTGCGGTTTGGCACGCAGCCAGCGGCAGCCAACAGCAAGGCCTTCATTGCAACAAATGCTGGTGCTGATCACGATATGTACTGTCAAGATGCTTGCACGTTGATCAACAGCACCGCACCGGAGTGCAACTGGCATCACTGCCACAAGGACACTTTCTGGCTGATGCCCATGGCCACAGGTCGGGGCTGCAGGCTCACCTGCACAATGTGCTGTGTGGGGAAGGTGTGCCGCTCCTTCAGCTTGTCCTTGCGTCGCGCGAACGTTTCATGCACCTGGTTGTCAAGGGAATCAGTGCGGCCGGGGTCGGGCAGCAGTGATGGACTATCTACCTCACAGGCCAACACGACAGACAGTTGATGACACACCATCACCACATCACTGTCATGCAGACGGCCCAAGCAAGGGGAGCTCAGCAAAGTGTCCCAGCTCTCACCTCCTCAACCACATGCCGTGCGTCGTCTGCAAACCTTGTGAGGCGCTCAATCAGGCCGTCCCAGCGCGCACATTCGCCAAAGGGGGCAAAGATTTCATGAGTGCAGCGGCAATATAGCGTGGTGCGCAACCCCTGCAGCCAAAGTTGGTGGACACAAGCACTTGATGTTGCCAGGGACACGCATGCAAGAAAGCACGTGCTGTCAGCACACAGGTGACACGCGCTTCTGATGTGTTCTTCATCAGGTGTCAGGTTGGGATGGGCTGTGACCACTGCTCACTCCACGCATGACCCTCCGCACCCTGGGGCAGCGCATGTCCATCATGTCCCGGACACCACAAGCTTTGGCACCCAGCTGGGCGGCAAGTCTGGCAGCAGGTCAAATTCTGGACCAGGCTCGTCGGCTGAGCCAGACCCGCACACGGCGCTGCCGTCACCCATCTCACTGCGGGCATACTCCGACCTGTACCAGCAACCACAGGTAGGGTGCACACTCGGGTAGTGCCAAGCTTCAGGTCAGGTCAGGTCAGCTCTTTTGGCTCACTGGAACTGGGGCATGACCTTGTGGACACATGTTGGATGGCATAAGTCATGCAACATAGGCAATGCATACGCTACGTGCATAAGTGAGTGTGGTGGCTAGAAAACGGCAACTCCAGCATGTATTCTGCGCGCCGTTTGTGCCCTGTACAACCATAGGGTAGACTACCACCAGCATACGGTCTTCACACCTGGCATACTCAGACGGGGGCCCTCTGCCAGCATACCCGCCACCCACACTTGGTGCAGGGCCCACTGCTGACACATCCACTGTGACGCCTCCTGGAGCGCGGCTACTGCTGTCAGGCCGGCCAGGTGTGGGGGGGGAAGCCCCAGCAGCTGCCGCTAGGCCGGCCCCTGGGTTGCTGCCTGCAGCACAGGCCGTACATCCTCAGGCGTGACCAGCGGGTGGACTTGTACGATGTGACCGGCCAGCATTGTCACGCTCCACCAGGTGCAGAGGACAAACACTTGCATGCCAGCTGGCAAACAGCCAGCACAGGTACAGCACGGCTGCGACGGTTGCACAGCCAGTCGGCGCGGAGCTCATAACTGTGATTGTTCTCATGTGTTGGTTCCTTGCAGTACCCGCGCCCACACCCCATCTGGCAAGCAGCAGCAAGAAGTGCATACATCCCAGACAAACTCACCTGTGGTGTTTGCAGCTGCAAGATGCACTCTGCTCCCAACCCGCGACAGCTGTGCAGCAATGCCACCATTGCCGGGCACCAAGCCCACAGTGGTAGGTGTGGCAGTGCGTGGCAGGTTTGTTGTACTGAGGGTGGGGGTGTGGGGCCGCCCACCACCCAGCACGCTGCTGACAGCCAAGCTGGCGCTGGCATGCACCATGGATGTTGTTAGGCCTGTGCGCGATGCTGCGCCTGCCAGGTTGCTGCAGCCACGAGTGTCTTGCACGACGTCAGTTTGAGTAGATCTGCGGGCACACCATTGCGCCATAGTGGGGAACATGCCACAAAAGGTGCTCATTGCCACAAAACACACACCAATGCTGCTACCTGTGACGACTTCTTGTGCACCAAGGCAGAAGAAAGAAGGGCAGCGATGTCGGCAGATGGGCCGTGCGCCACAAACCCTCAGGCACTGCCAGTGGGGACATTACTAGGTTATAAAACAAACTTGCAAGTTGCGGCTGGTGTCACCACTGATACCGCGCAGCTCACCGTGTTTGGTGTTCATCCAGGACTGCCTCCCAGAGCGCTGAGTTGCTGAGGTCCCAGTTGATGATGCCGGGGGCCGCCCGTGAGTCTGAGTGAGATTCAGGCGCCTGCAATGCCCGGACAGCAAGGTCACGCTCTCAGGACTGCCACTTAGTTGGCCTGCCTCAAAGCGTACCGCATGCATGGCGTACAATGCACACCATGCAGCACCATGACACACGGGATGACTGGTGCATGAATTGAGTGTTTCATGCATTGTGGCCCCACCGTGGTGCCAGAATGCGCTGCAATGTTCCCAGCCACAAGGACACCTCTCACAAACCTGCATGCAGATCCAAGCATTGCTGGCATTCCAGACCATCTCCACACCGGTGTAAGGGCAACTCACACCAGCAGGATCGATGAGCCTGCCTGTTGACGATTCGACAAAGACAGGCTGCATCACCTGCAAGAAACCCACATAATTATGGTGGATGTATGGACCGTGTGCAGCAGCACAAGGTGCCAACAGCAGTCACCCCTGAACTGTCTGCTTCACGGTTGCAGACAGCCGGAACATGGTGATGGTCCATCACAGGTCGACATTTGCAGGCGCACCTCGCGCTTGCCCGGCAGCACCAGCACCCAGGCATGCACCAGCTTGCTTGGCAGTAAGTCGGGCTGTTGTCCAACCCCTGCACGTGGCTGCTGCTCCTGCTGCTCCTGTGCTGCACTGTCTGTGCCTGCTGAAGGAAGCGCTCCTGCACAGTTGCTGGTGCTGTCACGCAGCAACAACTGCACGCACATGCGTACCAGCCTCATGTAAAGTCATTGCAGCACACAGCCTCAGCCAATAACAGCATTTGTATGCAGGGTGAGCAAATTTTTTTGAAGGTTCCAGGGGGGCGCACCCCCCACCGGCTGGCCACACACAACTCAGCCGAGTAAACTCGACTGCCGGGGGACGGAGGCAAAGCCTCACCGATGAGGGACGCCGCACACCCTATACCAGGAGGTGTGCAACGCCTGGACCAAAAAAAGCAATTTCAGCGCATGCAGGCAGGATCAGCACCACACACTGTCCAGTCGCTTGTGTACAACGTGCAAGAGCACGCTGTGTTGACAAGCTCACCTGGCTCACTTCGGCTTCAATGGCCGCCTCAGTCCCAGCTGGCCTACCATCCTCACTGGCCAGCCTGTCCTGTGGGTGTTCCTGCAGAAACTTGCTGGCCAGCTCAGGTGTGGACTTGATCTGGTACTTTTTGCGCTTGCCAGGCTCATCAGCAGCCACCACACCAGCAGCAGGTTTGCTGCCGCTGCTAGCACCCCCAGCTGAGCTGCTGGGAACTGCCCCTCCACCTCCAGAAGGCGCTGCTGCACTGCTGGTGCCATTGCTGGTGCTGCCCTGTCCCTTGGCCCCTGCCCCTGTGCTGGAGCCACTAGGGGCAGCAGCTGCTGCAGCCGAGGCGGCTGCCCCAGCTGCAATTGTTGTCGTCCACCACACGCATGGCTGATGGTCTGACAGGGGACACTCAACGGCGCTTTGGTCATTGATAGTGACTTGCAGGGTGGCGTAGCCCATCACCACAAAGGCGTTGTAGCCAGCACCAAGCAGCAGTGAGCACAACACCATGGAGGCATCAAACGCATCAGCAGTCTGCCAAGCCAGAACCGACATAGGGCTCGGGAAGTGGCTTGGTGGGTGCAGGGGGCTGGACAATGGCTCGTACGTGAGGATGTCTGACACAAACCTGGCACACGACTCCAGCATGTACAGCTCAGGGAATGGTGGTAGACTTGGGTGCAGGGTGGTGCACACAAACTTGGGCACCCCGCACTCATTCAGAGGTGCCAGGGGCAGTGGCCTCCTGCAAGCAGGCCACACAAGTCAGCAACAGCATTTGGCCATGAATGGTAGGCAGCACGCGTCACTGATAGGCAGCACGCTAGAGCCTCTGGACTGAATTGACACAACACAACACAAACACAGCACAACACAACACAGCACAGCACAGCACAACACCACTAAACAACATCATGTTATGTAGATAGGTTGTATGCATGATACATACAACCTATCTGTGTCATGCAGAACCATGTGTGATTGTGATCCTGGCTGAAAGCCCAGGGGGAGTTGGGGTGCAGCCGTCGCAGCACCTGTGGGGGTAACGCTCCTGGAAGACACGCTGGAAGTCTGCAATGTATGCCAGCAGTTGCTGCTCCTTGGGACTGTTGCTGGTGAAACTGGCTGGCAGCTTGCCTGCACTGTGGGTGGCGTGCTGCACACGGCTCGCCTTGCTGGTTGCTGCTGAAGGGCGCTGCACAGCTTCACTGCCGGTTTGTGAAGAGAAGGCACCGGCCTTTGGGTTGAAGTTGTTCAGGGGTGCAGTCTTGTACACATCCCAGAAGGCTAGGCCTGCAGGAGGCACAAAGCAGGAGGCACAAGGCAGGAATGCGAACAAACACAAAGAGAAACCCCCAGAACAGAATATCATGGCTATGTGAGCAGGGTGCCGCCACCAAGTGGTGGGGCGGCCTCGATAGCACTCTGTGCAGTGCAGGGCTGTCCTGCCTGATGTGCAGTGGTCAAGCAGGTGAGCAACACCAATTGATATCTTCACCTACCTCTCTCAGCGTCGTCTTCATTGATGGACCTGCCCAATGTTGCAGACCCCAGCTGGTAGCATCGCATCTGCCCCTGCTGCAGGACCGTTGCCCTGCTCTTGTTGTAAGGCAGGTCAGCCTCCAGCTCTTGCCACTCCAGTTGCAGCACAGCAGCAGTGCTGTTGGGGCCCGCAGCCAGGCCCCCTGCATCGCCCCCAGCACCTGGGACCTGCTGGTTGCTGTCGCCTCCCACAGTGGCGACGGTGTCACCAAAGGCAGCTGCGCTGGCAGTGGCACACGCCCTGTCCACCTGCTGACGGGACAGAACCGCTCGGAACAGTGTGGCTGTAGTGACACCCAGGTCGTTCAAGCCCCCAAAGACGTACAGCAGGTCATTGTGCACATGCAGCAGGTGTCCATGTCGCGGGGGAGGTGCTGTGCCCACTGCACAGATCTGCGCAGGACAGGCAGGAAACAGCAGATGACGGTGGGAATGGCTGCCTGATGGAAGGCGAGCTGTCTTCAGAGCAACCACAAGATCTGCTGTACTGTGAGCAACCCCGCCCATGGCGCTGCACTCACATCGACCCAAGTTCGCGTCATCAGGTCCAGGACGTGAGCTGAGTCCAGCAAGAAGTTGTTGCGCCCGCCATGGATGACTAGGTAGCGGCCATGGCCAATGCACAAGGCCGAGCCACTGCGCGGGCTGGGTGCTGTTCCAGTTGTGACGGGCTGCGACCAAGTCCAGCCTGACAGCTCCAGCAGCAGCAGGTCATTAGTGCGCCCAACAGACGCGTGCCCACCTGAACGGGAAAGCCAAGCAACAAGCGAAACATGTTACGCCATAGCGTTGCTAGCTGGTGCAGCTGGCACGCAGGCAGGCAGTGCCCCAGCCATGTGACAGCAACAGCGCAGCTGCTCGGGTGGGGCGGAGCTGGCAGACAGGGGGCCCCTGCAGGCGGGCAGGAAGGCTGCCAGGAAGTCTCACCAAAGAGCACCATGTGCCCAGCATGGTATGCAGCTGCAGCGCCTTCCCTAGGGCTAGGTGCAACGCCGCTGACGGCTGGCCGCCGCCATGTGAAGCTGTCAAGGTCCAGCACAGCCACATCCCCCAGCCGCCGCTTGTCAGCATTCCTGCAGGTTGGCAACACACAGCAGGGCCACAAGCCCAGCACAGCAAGCGGGTTGTACACGCAGCCGCCTAAGGTCACCGCAACGGCATCGTGTGCCTGTTGGCTGCTGGGAAGTATCAGAATTCAACATTGCAGTAGGTATGGGCAGGGCTTGCATCTGTACTGTCACATCCGGTGCCGCGCACCTGCCCCCAAACACGACAAGCTGGTGGTGGTCTGGGTCGTAGATTGCAACATGGCCGTAGCGACCTACAGGCCTGTCGCCTCTTGAAGGCTGCAGGCGCCACTCCATGCGCTCGCTGGTCATCCAGAACAGCTCGTTGCTAACAGAGCCATCCTTCACCAGCTGGCCCCCAAACACGTAGATGATGTTGTTGACCTGCACTATAACAGCACATTGTTGTACTGACATGTGGCACTGATGATATTCCACCTTTCAAATGCCATGACACCGTGAAACGCTGTGGCTGGTGAGGGGTGCAAATCAGGCCACTGACCACGGTGCAGTGTATCCTGCTGGTACGCACCATATCATTGGCAAAGCCCCTGGCTTGCGAAACACACCTGTGTCAAACTGGCTCCTGTGCGCATCCAGCACCTGTTGTCTACTGTGAACTCTCCAAACTCCGTCTTCAGCACCTGACCCGGTTCAGCCTTGCACCTGGGATGCACAAAAAGCACACAAGTTCACTTGTGCCCTTTGCAAGTGTTTGCTTAGCAGCTTGGCACGGCCCTGCTGGCAAACACCTGGCCGTCAGCAGTTTACATATGTACAGGTTTCACATACTTGACACGTGCACCATTTTTGAGCACCCACCTGTACTCCATGTAGGGGCCTACAGCTGTTCCAATCGGCCGCAGGCGCTCAATCTCCTCCAGCCGCTCTCGCTCCTCCTCTTCACGCAAGAACGCCAGCAACCTACACAGTGCACAGGCCATGCAGGATCAGCTGCCAGCTGCGGGGATAGGCAGGGTGCTGGGGCAACTCTGGGCGCCTGTGTCAAACAGCAATTGTTGTATTTGGCCCCACCTGGACAGCCCCTCGTCTGTTTTGGCTTTGTACCGGTCGTCCAGGCTGTTGTACTTGAGGTTGAACTCCTTAAGGCTCTTTAGGTGCCCCATGGATGGTGGCACGCGCGTCAGCAGGTTGTTGGCTGCATCGACACGCTGGATGCGTTTCAGGCGGCCCATGCTGGCAGGCAGTTGGCGCAGGCAGTTGGTGGACACGTCCAGCTTGATGAGGCTGTGCAGCTCTCCAAAATTATCTGGCAGGCACTCCAACCTGTTGTTTTCCAAGCGCAGCACCTGCAGTATAGCGAAAAGGGAGGAGGGATCCACTGGCAGCGGCCTGGCAGACTTGCACAAGGGCCTGCGAAGGCCATGCAGTGTGGTTGCGGAGGTTGCTGTACTGCTGGGCTGTGCATGCCTCTTTGCCTCCACAAAGTGTATGCTGGCTGATAAGCTTGAGCACAGACAGCGTCCACAGCCACCAGGTGTACGGAAGCACTCCATGCTGCCTTCCCAACATTTTGCTGTTATGCACTGTTTAGCAGGCTCCAGCCTGACAGAATCGGCAACTGCTGGTGGGGGACTGCTCAATTGAGCGGCTTCAGCAAGCGCGCCCAAAAGGTACCACACCGCACCTCCAGCCTTGGCAATGATGCCAGTGCGTGTGGCAGCTCGGTCAGTAGATTGCCTGACAGGTCCAACTCCCGCAAACTGGTCATCTGCAGGTGACAGGAGACACTGGTTAAGGCTATTGCTGGTAGCTGCAGCCAGGAGTAGTGACACAGAACATTTGATTCAGCAGCGCGTTGAAGACTGATTGCAGCTAGCAGGCTGCCGCTGCTGGTCAATACTGACCTTGGCCACAGCACTGTCCAGCTTCACAATCTGGTTGCCTGACAACTCCAACGTGTTCAGCTGAGGCAGGCGCATGACAGCGGCCGGCACCCTTGACAGCTGGTTGTACTTGATCCTCAGTGTGCGCACATTCTGCAGCCCACTCAAGTCCTCTGGAAGGTCTGTCAGGTTGTTGCTGTACACAGAGCGCCCACACAACAAAAGGGTTGAAGGAGGTTCATTACGAGTATCGCCTGATCACATCCTGCATAGCAGGTGCAGTTGGAAGGACGCCTCCTTCTCACCTGGAGAGGTCCAGCTCTGTCAGGTTTGCGTTGTACTGCAGCACCATCTCCACGAAGCCTGCTGGAAGCTGGGGCATGCCCGCATACCTGCAATACCACACATGCAACACACTTTAGCCTGTGAAGTCTGCAGGCTGCGGCTACGAATAAGGTGCAGGCAGACTACAAGGCCGGCTGAGCTGGCTGCTGCTGTGCTGTTCCAGTTCTGGTCAACAGCAGCAGCTGGTGACGCACCCGACGCTGAGCTTGAAGGTGCTGCGACATTCCTGCAGCCTCTCTTCCAGATTGAAAGCTTCAGTTCCTCCGGTCATCGTTGCTTCTGTTTCAGGGGGCTTCCAATCTGCTGCAACGCACTCAACAGCAGTACTGCTGCTGAATGAACAGATGAGCCCATGAGGGCCCCTCTGCACTGTGTACCATATTCAATTTTGAAAAAAAATGAAATTTCTTCGATGGCTTCGATGATACTGATCTCTGATCTGCACAAGCCGGGAGTACATCTGTCAAAAGTCTTGAACGGAGAAACCCAGGCTTCTCACACTTTTCAAGGTTGCAGGGCACGGTGCACGTGCAGTCTTTGGCGTCAGCTCCGTGGATGTGCTAAGCAGTGTGTCATCCTCAGTGCTTTGCTCTCTTATGCTGTGCATCCTGCTTGGCCACTTTGCTGCCAGCTCATCTGAGCTGATCTGTAACCAATACCTGGCTCGACTTGGCTTGACAGTGTCCATGACCTCGAAAAATCTGGACATGCAGAAGCCACATATGTAGCCCGCTAGGTAGCAGCATCTGCATGGGCATCAGCCCCAGAGGGTGTACCAGCTATTTGAAGCACAACAGGAACCAGTCGCCAACTCCAGCAGCTGCACTCACAGTTGTATTGTTGAGCGTGAGTATGATTCTGTCACGGATGCAGCACATCATGCATGGCTCAGTCCCCCTGCAGAAAGCATCAGCCAGGCCCATATGTTCCAGACGTAGAGACACATGTGCAGGTGGTGAGGACACGTGCTGCCTGCCTTGAGATGGTAAAGATGCACCCACGCTTGCGGTGCCATCCTGTTCTTTCTGCATGCACCTGCTGTTACACATACCTTGGACCAAAGGGTAGTGCAGTATGAATCCTTTGCTTTACATCTGAGCTGCAGTTTTGCCGCCAGAATGCCCAGCTCAAACATGTGCTGTATGGTCACTTTGTTTCCCCTTGGCAGGCTGCCAACGATCATGCTAGGTCGTGAACAAGCAGCAGTGGCGCCATCCAGGCCAGCCGTATCGGCATTGCCAACTCAAGCGGCAGCACCAGCACAGTATGGGACGCCGGCTGCGGTAACATATCTGCCTGCTGCTGCAGTAAGTGACGGGGGAGCTGAGGCCCTCTGAGCAGAGGCCGGTGGTGGCTGGATTCTCACTGCAGGAGCTGCAGGCCCGCACAGTGAGCAAGGCAGGAGGGGTGCGGTGTCCATCTCCTAAGCAGCGCGCAAATCAAGCAAGATGCGGCCGGCTGTTCCAGGGCTGTTGGCGAAGCACGCCGCAGTGGGAGGGTGGCTGCCGGCAGGGCCGTATGCTGCTGCATTGTATGACATGGGGCGGACGCCCTCACAGAGGAGGCTGCTGGCGGCTGGTGTTCGCTTGAGGACCTGCATAAGCACACCTTTGGGTGACTTAGTGTGGGTGCTGCCGTGTGTTGGTGCGCAGGGTGTGAGCCTGACCAGTTCAGCATGGCCTGCTGCCCTGACCTGCTCAGACAGGTGGCTCTAGGGCCCCTTAGGGGTTTTAGGGCCATTGCCAGCAAGAAGATGGAGCAGCTGCCGGTGAGTAATGTGTGTATGTGTGTCGACAGAGAGACTGCATGCGTGCACATGCATGCTGGCTAGCAATCATCCGACAAGGATAGTCAAACAATGACGCTAGCACGGAAAACCAGGGCGTTGTGTGTGTGTGTGGGGGGGGGGGGGGGGGAGGGGGGGGGGGCACGGCACCCTAGGGGCAAAAGGCTGACAAGCAGCTGGACTGTCGTATGCGCATTGGCAGCTTGTCAGATGTGCCCAGCAACATGTTCAGCAGCAAGTCAGGATGGCGTAGCTTTGATCAACAACCACCAGTGCCGCTGTAACAGCAAGTCCCGTGCCTGTGCCTTTTTTTTGTCTGTGGCAACAGGGCATGTTCTGTGGCAATTCACCAGGCGGCAGTGCACGATGCTGAACTCATGTGTGGCCACAGGCCTGGCGGGGGTCCAGCCCGAACCTTCCCAGCTCCCACTCGGCTGGGTGGGCCCCTAGGGTGAATTCACATCGCGTGCGGTGACACAGAACCATTGCAGCGATCTGCATGCTGAGCCCCATGAGCACTTCTCAGCCGCATCACACGGCTGGTTGTGCTCAGCGCAGGCAGCACCAGTGAGGTGCGGTGCCGGACGCCTTGCCGCAGTGAACATGGCGTGCTTGATATATATATATATATCAATATGATATGATATATATCTGCCTGGATACTAACTGTTGGACTGCTCTTCAGGACAACGTCCTTGGTGTGTTGAGCTGACCTACGGCCCGCGGGCTGGTCCCACCCCCCTCAATGGCAGTGCCTTTCACACTGACGTGCGGCACCGCATGCGGTGCGCACTGCTCTGACCCAAGCTATGTGCGCATCGACAACCTCAAGGCACCACTCAGTGTACATGTACTTCGCTATGGTGAGCAAAGTGCGCTATGGTGAGCAAAGTGTCCACGACCGTGTGCAAGGGCTGGGCCACGCTATCGCTGTATCGCCACCACACGCCATTACCATCCCCCAGATACTATGTCATACATGGTCGCTTGGGGTTCATTGCGGGTGCCATCACACACATTCCACGTGTCAACACATGCCATGTACATGTTGGATGAAAATCGTGTGTCAACACAACATTGGTTTGGGTATGTCCCCGCTCACACAACATGAATTGTTTCCGTTTACAGACACGGCAGCTTCAGCCTCTGCGATCTTACTACAACATCACACAACATGAATTCCCAGGCACATTGTGGGGCTTGTACCAATGAGGCATCGTAGAGCCCAATCACATGCAGCGTACTCAATTCTTGTCTGCTGCTAGTGGTCACCACTCTTGCTTGCAGCATGCACTCGAGGCTCGAGGCAGTGGGAAGCTGGGGTTGATCGGAGGGGGGGCTGTCTATGAGAGAGGTGAGTGTCAGGGCAATGGCAGGCCTGCCTGGTCCTAGGACAGTGCATGGCTGCTAACCACGCTACATGCATCTGTGCGTGCTGGGGACACACAGGCTTTTCAAAAGCATGGTTGCACTGTGCTGTGGTGCAGGTGCGGCTTTGTTCATCAAGCCAAGTGTTGTACACCAACTCATACAGCAATGGGTGCCGTTTCAAAACTACCAACAAGTGGCGACCGCCGATGGTGCCTCATCCCAAATGCCGCTGTGAGAACTGAGTGAGGCAGGAGCTGCTGAACAAGCCGATTTTGCAGCATTGCAGCCATAAGCATGCACGGTCATGGTACCGCTGGCTGTCACACAGCCACGGTGGCTCAGGTGTCCCTGCTGTTCTGCTGTGTTGGTGAGCAGTATTGTGAACGGGTTGTGGTTGCTGGGGCATGTCTGTGGTGCCTGATGTGGCAATGGAGAGATTGTCTTGCCTGGCTGCCAGGGTGTTGAAACTCACTGCTGAATCTCTGAACAACAGTTCACTGCACATGAAGCGACAGCAAGCAGATACAACAGGGAGTAGTGGGTTGCTGATGCTGACATGCAGCACTCATTTGACAGGACACCCACAGGCATGTCCACCCACCACGCATTGAACCCTGCATCATGCATGGTTGAACCAGTGCAGTTTGCCAGGTTACACTAGTCTGACTGGCCCTGAGGCTGCTTGATGTCAAACGCAGCACATTCTGAGTGCCCTTTCGCAGAAACGCATGGCATGGCCATCTTTTGGTGAATGTTTGCCGAGGTGCATTTCCAGGCCTCGGAAGGCTGCCTCGACATTTGCTTCAAGGTCAGGGAGACTGATTATGCTTTAGTGGTGCCTAATGCAAGCAACAACGTGTACTGACGTGAGCTTGTACGCGTACGCGTCTCGAAGTCAATCAAGACCGTCTTGACCGTGACGGGGCCATGCACACTGGAGGCCATGAGTCGCTTAATTGCGGCGACGACCAGCGCCTGACCAGCCTTGAAGTCATTCTCCAGGGTTGAAGCCGCCCACTGCATGAGTTCAGGCAAACCTGATATGCCCTTGGCCACCATCAGCCTTCCAAGTTCGACAATGAACAATTCTGACCAGCACCAGAGGTACTCTGAGTGCCCTGCATGAGCCCGTGACATGCTGCTGTTGCTGCGGCCGCCACAGCGTGCCGGGACAAGTGCCTGAGAAATTGAGAGAAACACGAAACACTCGTGTTGGTCACACGATCTAGGCAGTGGACGGCCTAGCCGTGCATGGTTGAGCGTTGAGCGGCTGGCAGCAACCCACCATGCCTCGGAAGCGCTGGCCAGCACCATGGCGAGCAGGTGCGGTGCGCCTGGGAACCCTTTGCAAGCAACAAAGTATGTAGCCCATCTGCCTGGGTGTTTGTTGGCACGCGGGGCGGGCACAGCTGGCACTCTTGCTGATCAGCAACGCGTGCCGCCAGACGCCGCCGTAATTACAGAATATCAATAGTAATTCTAAAACGTCTCAGCTAACGTTTCTGATCAGAGATACGCCAGTTTGTGAGGTAAGACACGTTCGGGTTTTCGTTACACACACACGTGTACACAGAGGTGCCCGCTTTGACGGAGAGACAGTCGCATAGGCGTGCGATCAGTCTTATATCTTGATTGTTATGTTAGGCAGAATAAGTTGGCAAAGGTTGAGGTCGCTGTCCAGCTGTAACCAGCGGGGTGAGGAAGATTAGAATTTGTGATTTTGCCTGTCAGCTGGCTCCGTGGTTTCGTGATGATGCCCTGGTGTCAACAGCTGGGATGGCTCCGGCTGTTGAGCAGGCAGCGTGGAGATGCAGTCTGTGTCCACCTTGCAGGCTGGTGTGTTTGTGACGTGAAGGTCACATTATGTTTGCCCCTTTCTCCCACAGCAGTAGGTGCAAACGCATGGTGATCACCCAGCACCACATGGGGGCAGGGCATTTGTGTGGTTTGCAGCTGCCGCCCTGTAGATGTGCGTTTGTCAACAGCACATGTCATCCAGGGTCAGACACAGATCATGGGCATTTGTAAATTTGCATGTAAGCTGGCTCCATGCATGCGGTGCACATGAGAGCAGCGCAGGTGATGGTACATGCCAACGTGTACGTGACGATTCTAATGATATGTATATTCAGTGCACGTGATTACTGCACAGACACTGCATAGTGTGGCCCGAGTCAGGTTGCGATGGTCACCACCACTAGCATGCAGCAAAGTGCATTGTTTGCGATGTCGAACCGAAACACTTTATGTGGCAGGTAGATTTTATTTATATGTTGTTTTGAACTACGCAGGGGTTGTGGTGCAGTTTTCGGTTTGTACCGCAAAGCCATCCCTGAAAGCCAGCTGCAGCAGGTTGCAACGCGGCAGCAATTTATGAGCGAGTTTGTGAACTAAAAAGTATATACTGATGTTGAATGCTACTGCGCAGGCCGTTGCTGCATGTTTTCATCGTGTACCGCACAGCCATCCCTGAAAGCCAGGCTTCACCGTCAACCATGCAACCGGGAGTCATTGTGAAGCTGGTTGTCAAACAAAGCTGTTTGTGATGTTTCCAGGTGCCGGGAAAGCTTGGATAGTTCAGGGGCAGCATGTCACTCTTTTGGAATAAAAAGCTAATTCTTTTCCTAGTTGTCAACTCGGGAAAATTAAATCTTGCAACAACGTTGGCATGGGACCTCGTTGTCATGATCAGTGCAAAGCTACACGCCTGGCCAACCCAGTCAATTGACACGGCACCTACAACGTCAAGGGCAGGAGGCCGCTCGAAACCGGAGAAAAGCTGGTCCTTTACGTGGGCCAGGCGGACCCCTGCCGCAGCAGTCTGCGCACAGATTGCGCTGCGAGCTACCGTGTCTGCAGTGCAAGGGCCTGCGCCTGTGCATGCCTGGCGCAAGGAGGCGCCAGTGCCACCGGGTGCTGTCTCCGCAGCTGGACCTAGGTGACGCTAATGAGTGCTGGCAGCTAGCTACATGTAGCTGTACATAGAGTGTGACAGATTTCGTGGCATCTGTAGGTCAATCCGAGTGGTGACTGCCAACCAAGGCTATTGGCAGCGCTGCTCAAGCAACCTCACTTTGTGCACGCATTCATTTGTGTCCGCTGCCCACGCGCTCAAGTCATGACTTGATCGCTCAAGTCATCACTTGATTGTGATCACAAGGAAGGGGTATTCTGCTGCGTTGGTGTTCATCACGCAAACGGTTTGCACTGCAAACTGAGTTTGTACCTGGATCCGCTTTTATGCAACCGTTGCATAGTACTGTCATACTATGCAGTAGTACTTCAAGTTGATGAGATCCAATCCCACCAGTGGGGTGGGTGATATGTGTCCAACACGCACATCCCTCCGGGGGCTACAGAGGCTCCTGGGCTGCGCTGCTGCTGCTGCTACAGCAATGTTTCCAATTGGGACGCCAGCAGCACTGCCGGTGGCCGCAGCAGCACCTGCACTGCTGTGCTCCCCCGCCCCCTCCGCCGCCATCGCCACAGGGACTTGAGGGCTGATCAGTTCTGCACCTCACAGAGCCACTTTGTACCATATCGTCGTTGGCAGCGGTTGCAACTGGCTGTTTCAATGGCTTCTGAACAATGCTGACCAACTACGGACAGGCAGCTGCTGCGCAGATACCTGGATGCTTTGTTGTTCAAATCAAATCAAATCAAATCAAAGTTACACCTGTAGCTATGAAACTCAAGAGCTCATGCCAGCCATTCACTGATATCACGGAGATAGCACAACCCAGAAGGAACAACATACTGAGGATCAAAACAGAGGAGCCTGACGCTTTTGTGAGGATGAAAACCAACCCTAAAATCCCCAAGCGTACTATCTAAGTGCACGAGATGGACAACCCTCCGAATGGATGCCGGGCAAAAACCTCCGTGGAGGAATATAAAAAACCCTTTGTGGCAATGTGACTTTGGGCGTTTGATGACGTTAATCATCAAACGTCTCTCTACGTCGATGATTTACGTCAGGCACAGTCAAACGCTGCATGCACTGTGCACAGCTTACCTCAGGACCTTCAATGTGGCGGTGGCAGGCAATCCGGGGCCTTGCAGCCATGGGGGCTGCCATTGCGAAATACGGCCGGCCCGGCGGGTGGAAGTTTGAGCCGCCTGGTGTGGCATGCTATGACGTGCATGCGGCAGGCACCAAAGTACTCTGATACTTATCCAGCGCTAGCGCATATCAATGCTTGGTAATAAACAACAAGGCGATTGTGGGGCAAGGTGGTCTGCAGTTCTTGCAATCTCTTACCACCGTCCTCAGCACTGTCACTGAGTGTGGACTGTGGGGACTCCTTGGAGGTTGAACCCGAAATGGATGTTTCACAACTGGGGGTCCACCACAAACCTAAGACCAGGGAGGGGGGACGCCAAATTTGCTTCTACCCCTCCCCCTGTGTCCGTTTTAGGCTACGGTATTTGGCGCACAGACCCCTCCCCCCTCCCCCAGGCTGCTGTTAGGTACTGCTGCTCCCCCCTATGAACGGGCTTCTGATCCCCTTCCCCCCTGGACGATGTAGGTTCGTTTTGATCGATCCCTCCCCCCGTGCGAAGATTAGGCTGTGCGTCCCCCCTGGCCTCAGGTTTATGGTGGACCCAGTGGGTCACGGCTGCAACATCAAACGAGAATTGATTCATTAAATTTTAAAAGAGGAGAGAACAAACCGGAACCCAAGGCCAGAGAATGGGGAAGACGAAAGGGCAGCTGCAGCAGCAGGGGAAAGACAAGCGGCGTACACAGCACACGTAGACTGTCCTCGTTAGTTTACAATGCATCTAAGGGGCCGCCACCCGAATGAAGTGCACGCGCGTCCACCAGGTTCCACCACCATCATCAGCACCCAGCCATCGCCACAATATTACCTGCAACAGCACACCGCACACCCAATTTTACCGGTTGTCATGTATGTATGTCATGTACAGTGGGCTACGCATTGTGCAGAACCACAGGGACTGATCCAAAACCGTCGTAACCGAAACTGCACAGGTTGGCAATAGGAAGGCCCATCATGATACAGCTGGTTCTTTCGCAAGCAGCAGTGCAGGGATGATCGCTACGTGCGGCTAGCGGCAGATTGGCCTAGAGCACAGCAGATTGTTTGAGAGTCCATACGTTGCACGAAGGGCTGTGATTACCATTCTTATGTCCGACGTTTACCCTTCATAACTGGAAACAGCCCCAGATCGTGAGCGGTGCTGCCAGTGCATGACTTCAGGTGGGATCTGTTGCACTCCCCATGTGCCTTCCTTTGTTAACGATGCACTCCCGCCCTTAGTAGGGGTTAAAAGTAAGCTTGGGGCAGATGCATTGTTGAGTAACGTTGCACTACACTGCACAGCTGCTGGGGGTGCAAGGTGGCAGGGCGCAGTAGTTGGCTGGTACTGGCAGTGGAGCCACGCCAGCAGCTGTTAGCTGTGACATGGATCCTGTGCTGCACATGCGTCTTGCGACACGTGCAGGTATCTTGGGAGCAGCCTGTGCCCCTGGTAGGCCAATTCAGGAACCCACCCTTCGCCACAGGACTAAGCCATGCAGCAGCAGCCACACTTTCCACAGCAGCGGCCACCTCTGCAGCAACAACAGCAGTCGCAGCAGCATCTACTGCAGCAGCAGCACCATCATCTGGTGCAGCAGCAGCCTGGCCTGCAGCAGCCTTTCCAAGGGCCGCCAGGGCCCACAGCTGGACCAAGGCCAGCACAACAGCATGGTCCCATGCAGATGTCAGGGCCGGGACCTGCTCAGCCTGGAGCTGTCATGCAGCCCATGCCGCAGCAGCAGGGCCTGCCTGCAGCCTCACAGCCGCCCCGAGGGCCTATCGGCCCCCCGGGGCCACTGTGGGCGCGGCCCGGGGCAGCTCCAGGTCCAGGAGGTCCAGGACTGCAGCAGCAGGGTAAGAGCCCCAGGCAGTACACTCCGCCCTCAGCCTGGCTAGTTAGCCGTGTGGGGTGCGTTGGGCAGGCAGTTTGATGTTGCAGCTTGCTCCTGCCTCTGCAGCAGAAGCATTACTTAAAGGACGTAGATACGTGCACATTTGTGACAATGCTGAGGTTGCAGATTGACATCGCAAGCTTTTTTGGGACAGAGAGCCTGTATCTGTTAGCAATGTGGGTAGGTAGGTGGGTGGGTGTCCGCGCAGGCTGTGCATGCGTGCTGTTTTGCTGGCCACTGACCTCAACAGTTTGTCCTCTTACTTTTGCGCTTCCTGCATGGTTGGGTGCCGCTGCTTGTGCAGGTCCTGGCTTTGGCCAGCCAGGGCCAGCAGCAGCACCACCACCAGCAGCAGCAAGCTCACACGTTGGCCCAAGCTATGCCCAGGGCATGGGAATGCAGCAGCTGCAGCCGCAGTTGCAGCAGCAGATGCCTGGCCCACCGCTGAGCCAGGGGGGCATGCCAGGCGGCCCGCAGGGCTTCAGGCCACCTGGTCCCCCGGGATGCCAGGTAAGGCGGGCACCAGCTGCAGGCATGCACGCTGCACCTTGGACGGCAACTCAGCATGAACTGTGTGCTGACATGTGGCATGCAACCCAACTGAAACATGTGCGTGTGACAGCGGAAAAGATACGTCATTGCGTGCGGCCCTGGTCGGACAAGCTAGCAACACCTTCTCAGTGTGATGGACAGACGTGGCAGCAAGCGTTCCTCATGTATGCTGCTAGTATTGCGGTGCGTGTGTCTTGCACTGTTCCTCTGTCTGTATGCTGTGCAGGCCCGCCTATGCCAGGCCCAATGGGCCCCAGTGGACCTCCGCCAATGGGTGGTTATGGTGCTCCACCAGCAGGGGGCATGTCTGCCCCTCCAGGGCCCCAGCCGGGCATGGCTACTGCAGGACAGGTACTGACACACACAGCCAGCACGGCACTCGCAGGCTGCAGGATACAGGCATGCAGCAGCAACAGATTACCAGTGGTTGAGCAGTACCCTGGCGGTGTGCCTTGTGCTTCAGGTGTGTCAGGGTGAGCTTGCCCCCTGCGCCCTGTCAGGGCGCAGCTGTGCGTAGCCTTGTACACAATGTCGTGGACACACTTTCTAATGTCTACACTGCCCTGGTTGCCTGCGCGCGCAGCGGCTTGTGGAGCAGTTTGAGTCGCTGATGCTGTCAGCGGGGCCCGGTGCACCGGAAGCTGATGTGTGCACCTTTCCGCGCCCTGTTGGCGAGGAGCGCACAGCAGCGCGTGCGCCGCAGCAGCCGTATGACAGAGCCAACTGCAGCCCTGAGAACATGAGGCCCACAGTGGTGGGAGTTCCAAACAGCACGGCCCTGCGCCTCAGGTGGGCTGTGCAGGGGGCAAGCAGTCATGCCTTGCTGCAGTGGGTTGTGGTGTACAGCCTTTATGGCAGGTCCCCAGTTGACAAATAATTAAAATCTGGCTATCTCTAAGGTTTGAACCCGCCACAGCACCTGCCTCAGCCTTGTATAGTAACTGACACTTCTCTGGTCTCCACACTGGCGCAGGTGGCAGCTGCCTCTGGGCGTGCATGGCACGTGTCCAGCTGTTTAGGAAGTTCTAGCTAGCTTGGAGTTTCGAGCCTGCCTCAGCCCCTGTCTTAGCTTTGTTAAGACATGACAATTTCCTAGTCTCCATGCTTGCGCAGGTGGCAGCTGCCTCTGGGCGTTGTGGTGCGGCCTATGGCGGACGAGGCCCTGGGGCGCCCCGTGCCTGTGATCCCTCTGGGCAGTCACGGCATTGTGCGCTGCAGGCGCTGCAGGACTTACATGAACCCCTTCTGCCAGTGGGTGGATGGGGGGCGGCGCTTCAAGTGCAACGTGTGTGCGATGCTCAATGAGGTGCCAGTCGAGTACTTCAGCACACTGGACACAAACGGGGTCAGGTGGGGCCTGCTGCTGGTAGAACACGGATGGCCCCCCTCATCACCGCACTGCTGGACTGATCTAGACACTCAGGGCCGGCATGTTTGCTGCAGAAATGTGCCGTGGCATGCAGCTTAAAGCTATCAGACAGTGCCTGGAAGCTGTCGCCAGCATGTTTCTTGTGATGATGCTGGCTGGCGGCTCAACACTTCATTCACTACGTGCAGTACTAATTGTTCTGCCCATCCATCTGCAGGCGCGACATCAGTGAGAGGCCAGAGCTGAACTGTGGGACAGTGGAGTGGGTGGCACCTCAGGAGTACATGGTAGGGTGTCAACTCCGATGCAGCACCAGCCCCCAAGTGGGATGTCCACCGCCCATTCCTGTGTGTCGTGCAGTCAAGGGGGCTCCTGCAGCTGCCTGCCATGCTGGCTCCATACAGCAGCAAATACACAGCATGCACTTGCATGATCAGTAACTCCTGGGTTGTGCTGCCATCCTGGCTGCAACACCTGGATGTGTGTAGGCTACGAAGGTGTTGGTACTAGCATGATGTGCGTAGGTTTGTTGGGGCTAAATGAAATTGTACCTGATTGCCTGGAATGCCTTGGCTTTTGGTTTGAAGGATTGTCGTGATTGCCTTGCCTGCGCGCGCGCTGTCTGTTGCGCTGCACTGCGCTTGTGCAGGTACGTCCGCCGATGCCTCCCGTGTACTTTTTCGTGATTGACGTGAGTGCTGCAGCGTATGCCTGCGGGATGGTGTCGGTGGTGGCGTCCACCATCAAGTCCTGCCTGGACCAGCTGCCCGGTGACGAGCGTACTCTGGTGGGCTTCATCACCTACGACGCCAGCCTGCACTTCTACAACCTCAAGGCCAACCTGGCAGCACCACAGGTGGGGTGGTGATGGCATGCTTGCAAATTGAGGGGGGTAAGGGGGTGGCATCCTTGCAAAGGGGGGGGGGCGAGGGGAGGGGATGCTTGCGGGGGGGGGGGGGCGAGGGGTTGGCATGCTCACGGGTGGTGCCCTCCAACATCAAGGCCTGCCTGGACCAGCTGTAAGGGGGGGGGGGGGGTGAGGGGGTGCATGCATGCGGGGGGGGGGGGGGGGGGGGGGGGGGCTGAGCGTTGTGTATGCAGACACACATGCCTTCTGTGTGCCGTTGCTGCGTAAGATGCACAAGGCAAGGGCGGCAGCCTGGGAACCTGGTGAGAGACACCAACACACTGTCTGCATGGCTCAGTTATGTATGCCAAATGTGTGTTGCTGTGTGCAGATGCTGGTGGTGACTGAGCTGGATGACCCGTTCCTGCCCATGCCTGACGACCTGCTGGTCAACCTGCATGACAGCAGGGAGCTGGTGGACGCACTGCTGGACGCACTGCCGGCGGGGTACACCGCAAACACCAGCAACGACTCCGCCATGGGGCCAGCACTCCAGGTGAGTGAGCCACGCCAGCAAGGGCTGGCAGCACACGCTGTGCTATGCTGTGCTATGCTATGCAAGAAGGGCCATCCTGGGACAGTCTTTCCCCCTCTACTATTTGACAGCGGCCGTCTGAGCCAGACCGCCCTGAGCTGTAAGGCAGGGCTCCTGGCTGACAGCTGAAAGCCCTGGCACGCAGCAGGGGCTGCACTTTGCCTACACAATTTTTTGACCTTGTCCTGGTGCGTTGTGGTGCTTGGTTGCATAGCATGTGTCAACACATCGGCAACACCATGGTGGTGGCTAGCAGCCTGCTGAGTGTGTTGCGCTGCTGTGCTGGTGCTGCATACTGTGCAGGCTGCGTATCTGGTGATGGGTCACCTGGGCGGCAAGCTGCTGCTGTTCCAGGCTGGGTTGCCCAGCCTAGGCCCGGGCAAGCTGAAGCCCAGCAGGGACAACCTCAGCCTGTACAACACTGAGCGGGAGGCGCAGCTGCGCAACCCTGAAGACCCCTTCTTCAAGCGCTACGCAGGGGAGGCCAGCAGCAGGCAGATCACGCTGGACGTGTTCCTGGGCACCAACAGCTTTGCAGACCTGGCCAGCATCAGCAGCATACCACGCTACACCTGTGGGCAGGTGCGCGGCCTGCATGTTGTGTCAGCAGCAAAGCAGCAGCATGACATGCAACGTGCAAGCTAGCTAGTGTGCATGGCAGCCTCAGTAGAAGTAGACAACATGCATGACTATGGTGCACACTCAGAGTTGTTGCGGATGGCTGGCCGCTAGTAGTCACATGTCAGCAGCAGGAGCCAGACCAGGCACTGTCCAGCACGAGACAACTTGCGTCAGGGAGTGCTGCCTGGTGGTGCTGGTGCTGGTTTGAAGCTCACCCTTTAAGTCGTGTGCTTTGCCCAGGGTTCACAGCACGGTCCGCTCTGTGGCTCCCACACTGCCATCTCCTTTTCACAGGTGTATTACTACCCCTCGTTCCATGCGGGGCGTGATGGGCCCAAGCTGGCAGCAGAGTTACAGCGCAACCTGACACGCCCTACAGCATGGGAGGCAGTTATGCGGATTCGCTGCAGTAGGGGCCTCAAAATCAGCTCCTTCCATGGCCACTTTTTCAACAGAAGGTGCATGCTGATGCGCATGCATTGCGTGTCCGTGAGCATGTGGTTGGGTGTATCGGTCACACTTCATGCAGGCTCGCCAGGCTCATAGCTATGCAGGCAGCTGTCGGCGTGTGTCAAGCCAGCCTTGCAATTGCCCTCAGCAGTGAGCACATGCGTGACACCTGCCACGCCAGCCTTGCAATGGCCCCAGCACGAAGCAAGTGTGTGAGGTACTGTTGTCTACTGCGTTGGCTGCTGCAGTACGGACCTGCTGGCGCTGCCAACCTGCGACCCTGACAAGAGCTTTGCAGTGCAGATCAGCCACGAGGAGACCATGGTGCAGGGACCAGTGGCATTCGTGCAGTGCGCACTGCTGCACACCAGCAGCAATGGGGAGCGCCGCATCAGGTGGGCTCGACTGCACGCATGAATAGGCCACTGGTGTAGGCCTCTTTTGCATGAGCGCGTCTGCAGATTGCATCACTATGCCATGGAGCTGTGAAATTTTAGCACAAACTGAGTGCAAATGGTGAAATGAGTCCCATATGCCTCTGGCTCCCGTGCGGGGTGCACGGCTTTGCCGTGACCCGAAGTGTGTTGTGGCTGTACCTGTAATGGGTGCCTGTCTGCTGCTTTTGTGTGCCGTGCCAGGGTTCACACGATGATGCTGCCTGTCCTGAGTGAGCTGAGTGAGCTGTACCGGGCTGCTGACGGAGCCGCAACAGCCTGCCTCCTGGCCAAGCTGGGGGTGGAGAAGTCCCTCATGGCCAAACTGCAGGAGACAAGGGATACGCTGCTGGTGGGTGCCGGAGCTTGGCTGGACGCTAGTGCTGGTGCAAGGCCTGCTGGTGGAAGGCGCATTCGTGCACGCACATGCATGCGTACGCCCATGGCGTCCCATGTCGCGTAAGGACATCCTTCATGTCACCCTAGGTGCAGTGCACAGCGTGAATGTGAGAGCTGGCAAGATATGCAGTGTGCCCGGCCCCAGTCCTTGCTGCATTGTGTTGGTCCTGAGGGGTGAGTGTGCTGCTGTGCATGCAGGGCAAGCTGTCGCTGACCCTCAAGGAGTACCGGCTGCTGCATGGCGCACATGTGCGCAACCCCGGCGCACTCATCTACCCCTCCACCCTGAGGTACATGCCAGCACTCCTGCTGGGCCTGACAAAGACCAGTGCCTTCAGGTAGGCCGCGGCTGGTGTCCAGCGCGCTGATGTAGCGATTGTGCTTGTGGTTGACCAGACCTGGCTTTGGTGCCACTGGCACAAGACAGGCACATCCTGCTGTCCTTAAGTACACGACTGCAATCCTCGTGCTCGTCGCGGTACACCCAAGCTAGGTTTGTTTACAGACCTAGCATCAGCGATTGCCAAGGTCACATGGACTGCAGTACACAGCTTAACGGTATGGTACTGGCGTTCATCGGGCTGCTTGTCTGCTGAGTTTTTGCCTGTCTGGCGGCCTGTGGTGGTGCAGGGGCGCTGGACATGATGTTGCTGCTGATGAGCGGAGTGCAGCTGCGCACAGCTTGATGGCAGCTCCTGTTGAGGATACGCTGCTGCTGGCCTACCCAGACATTTACGACATCACGCCACCTGACGCAGCATGGGGCACAGAGCAGGGCGGCAAGGTGGGTGTGGCAGGAGCAGGCATGCAGCCCTGTGGGCTGTAGTAAGTACCCAGTCCTGAGGCGTATGTCAGGTCATGCAGCTCGTGCTGCAAAGTGCAGCACCCTTGGTGTGGTATGCTGTTATCGGCCGCTGCACAGGCGGCCCGGCCTGCGGGCAAAGCGAAGGCTGCGTTGCAGCAGGTGGCTCGTGTGTGGTGTTCCAGCAGTGCTGCAGCAGCTTGCTGTCCTTGAGTCACACGGGGGTGGGGTGGGTGCAGGGCGGGGTGGGTGGGTGGTAGGGGTTGGGGGCTGGGATGTTTGGGGGAAGGGCGTGCGTTCGCAGGCGTGGGTGTGTCAGCAGAGGGGAGTGCCTTTGTACTGATCCCTGCTCACTACAAATGTCCCACCAGGAAAGTCAAAGATGCCAGAGAGTGCATTGGCATGGGCATGAGGAGGTGGACACCGATGTGTGTGTTCAACACAAGAGTTACAAGAGTTGTGTGTCTGCGCGCAGGTAGTGCTCCCCCCCTGTGTGCCTCCCAGCCTGGGCTTCTTCCGTCCCGATGGGGCCTACCTCATCAACAACGGGCAGGTCTTGGTGGTGTGGCTGGGACGGGACGTGTCAGCAGCATGGCTCACACAGGTAGGCCCCAGCAGCAGCTGGCTGCGCTGTCCATTGCCTTTGAAACAATATGAAACATACACGTGGGGCAGCGCACAGGCAGCTTCGGGATCAAGAATGCATGAGGCACTGTTCGGGTCCAAGCTCTTCGTGCAGCAGGCTGTGCTGCCTTTGTTCCTTGTTTAAGGGGCAGCGCACAGGCAGTTTCAGATTCAATATCGCATCCAGAAGGGCCTGTGTGTTACGCATGGTGTGAGCAAGGAGTCTGAGCACTCAGCGCAATCTTTGCTCTCTGTGCATTTGTACACTTTCTGTCATTCATTGTTGGCAGTGCGCCCTTTGCGACAGCACAGCTGCTCGTGTGCTCTTATGTTGTGTCAACCAGACAGGATTATTCAGGGAGCAGGGGGAGGGAGCGTTGCTGCGCCCTGTGTCATGAGTAACTCACGCAACCCCTCAGCCCTGGCTCTGATTGGTCTGCATTTGCTCTGCTGCAGGTGCTGGGTGCGGAGGCTGCCAGCCCCGCGGTGGACCCCTCCACTGTTCCACTCGAGCCAGCGCGCCAAAGCCCTCTGTCCCAGCGCCTGTGCCGCCTGCTGGCGCACCTGCGCTCCTCACACTCCGGCGCTTTTGCGCTGGCCTACGCTGTGCGCCAGGGCACCCCTGTGGAGGCCCACGTGATGCCCATGTTTGTGGAGGACAGGGCGCAGGGGCAGTGGGGCTATAGCGATTATCTGCTGAAGCTGCACAGGGATGTCATGAACAAGTGAGCACCCACAAGGGTGTGGAGCAGTCTGCAGTCCCGACTGTGTAGAGGCCCAGGGGGTGTGCTGCCAAGCAGGGTGGACGTGGAGCCACAGCTCATGTTGTGAAGAAATTTTTTGTTCGTTGTAATAAGATCGCAGAGGCTGAAGCTGCCCTGTCTGTCAACGAAAAGAAGTAGGTAGTGATGCATGATGTTCGTGTCTGCTTGCTCTGTCAAGCCTTGAACGTTGCTTCATTCATGTTAAGTTAACACTGGCCACCCAGCCCATGCAGTCATGTGCTTCAACTGCAGGGGTGGGCTCCTACTCAGAGCAGGAGCAGGAACACAATGGCAAGGGACAAAAGCATGTTTTGCAGTGGTGACTTGCAAAGAGCAGGCTACAGGCAGCTTGTCGATTGCGTTTGCTGAGAGGACAGCCGGTGCCATTATGTGGCCGACTGTGACTGTGAAATGTTCCTGGCCCCATCACAGACTGAATGCCATCAAGCCGTGTCAACAAGGTGAATGTGCCAACGCCTCAATTGCAATCAGTCTTGGCCAACCCAGAAGTCGGTGGGGGGGGGGGGGTGCAGAACCACCCTCCCATCCACAACATCAGGTGCTGCCCTGCCTGCCTATTCACACCCTGGCCTGTGACCAACTAGTGCACTGCGTGCACGACTTCCAAGGGGCCACCAGATGGCACAGCTTGCTCAGCTGGCACCATACATGTACAGACCTGCAAATCCCCTACAAAACCCCCCTGGCTTCCTTTGCCTGGCCACAGCTGCTGTGGTTGCGACAACCTGCTGCATGCTGGTCCACTGGCCCAGGACCTGCTCTGTCGCACCAATGTACAGCTGCACAACATTGGCATATTATTTGATGCCTGCCACCCCCCACCTCCTGGCCCAGGAAAGCAAGTGCCGTGCTTCTGTAGGCCAGACCTTTAGAAACACCCCAACAGCGCTTGCACAACATCGCATGCAAATGGCCTGTAGGTGAAGGGGCCCTGCACACAGGAAGGACATGGGCATGGGTAGGCTCAGGTACAGCCGGTGCAAAGCAGGATTGAGTTGTAGCTGGTGCATGAAGGGCTGCCATGCCAGGTTCAAGGGGATATTGGCCCACCTCCTGCTGCAACACAGGATGGTGCAAGCATGGGTTGAGCAACCTCAACCAGTTCACATGCTGCGGGCATGGCTTAGCAATTGCTGCATGCAAGCTCCCAAACAGCTCATAGCCTGTTTCCACTCACCTGCTGTGCTACAAAGGCTCCACATCTGCTAGTCGGGCGCCGCCTGATGTGTACAGACCAGCCACTGCTTAGCCATCCTTCCAGAGCTGCCTTGCTGCAACCTGTAACCGCAGCCTGTTGACATCTGTGAGTGACAGCTTGTGCTGCGCTACTGCATTCTCGTGGCTTTTCAGCCAGTGAACACCAGGATAGAACCCCAGCCTTGCAAACCCCACGGCCAGCTGCACCAGTTGCCCTACACTGCACTGAGTGAGCAACGGCAGGCTGGCAGCCGCAAGGCGCTTCAGCAGTGCTGCATTGTCCTGCTGCGCAGCCCATTCGATTGCAGTGGGGTACAGCAGCAGCGGCAGCGACCACACGATGGCTGCCACGTTGCACGCAGAGGAGTCAGAAGCCTCCTCGCAGGAGCCCCTGGTGCTGTTCACTTGAGCGCCCACCCCGGCTTCCATCAGCTGCAGCGATTGCAGCAGCAACAGCCTCACCCAGTGGGGTGGAGCGGGGCTGCGGCGCTTGGCAAGGCCACAGAAGATGGACCCGATGTGGCGCGGCAGCAGCGCATGCAGCTGCTGCACCGTGGCCGCCCTGAACGCCACCAGCCACCTGCCGTTGCTGAGTGTGACTCGCAGCACCCCCAAGCTGGCCGCCTGGCAAGCCAGGGTGTCTGCACTGCAGGTGGGCAGGGCGCACCGGCTGGCCAGGAACCAGGCCTGCAACCACACCCGCCCCGGCCGGAAACCGACCTGCGCGAGTGCCCAGATCACATTGGTGAGCTCTGTAGCAGCAAGCACCTGTAGCTGCTGCTGCAATGCTGACAGCAGGTCCTGCAGCCATGCTGCAGGAGGCCGCCGCTTCAACCTAGCCACAGCCCACAGCAGCTGCACCAGCTGGTGCCTGTTGAACACTGCTGCCATTGAGGCATCACTCCTGCCGCCACTGCTGTTGCTCCCACTGTTGTTGCGCTCCCCTGTGCTGCATGTACTGCTTGCTGTGGTCTCACTCTGGATGCTATCCACTGGGTGCTGTCCTTGCCTGCCGGAAGTGAAGCTGCTGCCAACCATGACATAGAAGGCGTCCATCCATGCGGCACCAGGGTCTGCTTGCAGGACTGCAAGAGCCCATGCAGCATTTACAAGGCCTGCAGGCGGCAGCTGCTGCAGCTGGCTGGGCTGCAGCTGCTGCATCAGGCCGTGCAGCAGCTGCTGGGTGCACGGCAGCTGGCATTTGGCACAAACATACAGGATGAGTGAGGCCTGGTGCGGCTGAAACTGCGGTGCCAGCTGGGCAGCACACTGCAGCAGCTGGTTGGTGTGGTGCAGTTGCTGTAGGTTGAGGTCGCTGCTGGGGCCACTGTGCAGTAGAGCTTCATTGCCCTGCAGCAGCATCCTGCTTGGAGTGTGCTGCTGCAGCAACTTGACGAAGGCAGCTGTCAGGGGCCCAGGAGCCGGGCGGGACTCCACACCTGGGCTGCTCGTGGCGCCCTGCACCAGGCAGCTGTCTCCGCGGCACCCCCTTGACCACCTGACTTGATTAGGGCATGCAACCCTGTAGGCATGCACCTGTGCACGTTGTGCAACCCCTGCATCTACTGCCACTGTGTAAGCAGATGCTGACATGTGCAGCATTTAAGTAACGGTCATGTCTGCATACACGACGATGTGTGAACAAGCAATAGCAGAAGCAGCAGCAGCAGCAGCAGCTGATCTGGTCCTACATAAGCCAGCAGGACGAGCGACAAACTCGTACGTACGTATGCCAAAAATAAATGTCCTCTTATCATCTCTTTTTTCATGTTCCGCAAATTGTTACTTCCTGGCTGAGCCAGGCTTTCGTTTGTTTGGCAATTGACACCACGTGATAGTTTGTCATCACTCCCCCGTGGAACCCTCTCTACTGGTACTGTATGTGCCAGAAATCTATTGTTTCACTGAGCATGCCGGCATCCCTAAATGCAAGTGTGCAGGCAGCAACAGCACCCACAGTGTGACCAGCTGGGGCTTGTCCCTGAGCAGCTGCTGTGCTGTTACACCCAGAAAGACCTCACTGCTGCCAGGCACCTGCCCTGCCAACTTGCCTTGTACAGGACATCCTGTAACCTGAGCGTGGATGTGGGCAAGCCAGAGTCCGCTGGAGTTGCTGTGCTGTCTGCTGGATCAGTACTGCTCAAACCACCACGTGCAGTAGCTGGCTGTACGCTGTGAGTCTCTGTGAATGCGAGGCGCAGGGGTGAACTTTGGCTATGAGAAGGCACCTCGCTGCACAGCAACAAGGCAGCTGCAGGGCACGGCCCCTTGTAACAACCACCCACCAGACCCGCTCACGGCACACCCCACAGCAGCCCCGCAAAACACCTCCTAAGCTTTGATACACTTCGGAAGACCCATTTACACCGGCTCCCAGGCCCTCTCAGCGCCCCAGGCAGCAGCAGCGGGTCGTGCGGAACCCACTCAACTGTTACTTCTTACAGTGGAGCTCTTGCACGCCAAACCTCATTTCGAAAGAATCATGTTTGGTTCCTGAAAGTTTGGAGACAGCAGCGGACCCCAGCTGGCACTTGAGTTCCCTACTCCGGGCAGTGAAGGGACTAACGTTACAAAGTCAAACCCAGGGTTTGAGTCAGGGTTGTGTGCACTGGATGCGCCTTGCCTCATGTTGTTGTGCTGCACTGCCCGATCCTTCCTTGCTCTTCTGTGCTGTTCTGCAGGTCTCGCCAGCCAGCACTGGTATGAAGACCAATGACGAGGTACACAGGGATGCAAGGGTGTGTGCGGTCAAGTGTTACTACAAGGCAGACGGCGTCATCTCAGATGCCATGGATGCCTTTCAGGAGCAGTGGAATGCGCAGCATCCAGAGCACACGATCAGCGATACGCGCAGCTTCATTCAGTTGAGTGTCAGCAAGCTTGAAGTGAGCCATACCTTGCACGATGCTGTGGGGCACGGGAGGCCGAAGCTGCTGTCAGACGATGATGCTGTTAAGTGCGCTGACATAGTAGCGGAGGGGTACATGCAGCAGCAGGTTGTGACTGAGGAGGGGGTCAGTCATGAGTATGAGGAGTTGAAGCAGTTCACCAGCCTGTCTGACGCCCTGCAGATGTCGGCGCGCCTGCGTGCACTGACCACTGACAAGGGCTTGAAGCCTGAGTATGTTGAGCGCAGGCTGCATGATGTTGCGCCTTGGCTGAAGTATGGTGTGCTGCCGATGAAGCTGCCACTGTCTGTTGATGTGATGGAGGCCCGGCTGCAATACTGCGGGATGATGCTGAAGTTCATAGAGGAGGATCCTGATTTCCTGAAGCGGGTGTTCTGGTATGATGAGTGCCGCATTTGGTTCAACATGGATCTGGCTGGGAAGCTGAAGGTGTGGTATGATAGGCGCAAGCTTGCAGGTCAGCCCCCTGAGGAGAACCCCATGTTTGAGCTGCATGGCGCTAGGAGGATTGACTTTGCGCTGATACTGAATGCCCGCCTGGGGTGTGTGTATGTTGAGTTCCTGACCGGCACAACAGATATCGACACCATGGGCCGCCACAACCCAGGCATGCGCGAGCATATGGAGCGTCGCAAGGACTTTGAGCTGGCGAGGATCGAGGCGGTGGGCGACATCGAGAAGAAGAAGGGCACGGGTTGTTACCGGGTAAGCCAGATGTGGCACTGCACCGCTGCGTCATACCTGTACTCCGCCCCTGTCAGCACAGCAGTAAGCCACTCACAGCATGTCTGCTGCTGTGCTGCATCAACTACTATGTCTGCGTACTCGCTGCTCAGCGTGACAAACTTAGCAGCCTGCAACCTGGTGGCAGCCAGCATAGCCTGACCCCACATGCTGTTGCCTGCTGCCGGGGGGGTGGTACAACCGCAGTAGCCTGACCCCATGCTTCCACGCCTTGCGGCAGCAGCGCAGGTCAAGCTTCAGCTGCTGCCGTGCATGCATGTTGTGCATCTGCACACGATGACTCCTACCATCTGCTTGGATGACTGTTTTGCTGGGTATGTCGTAGAAGTCAACCCTCCCCTTCCAAAATGGCAGCGCCACCTCACACGCCACCCTCACATCAAGACCCACATCTTTCAGGGCCTTCATGCCTGCCTTTTCTGACTCCACCACCTTGTGCCTCCTTGCCAACTTCCATGCTTGCTCAGCATGGTGACAGAACTGGCACAGCAAGTTGCGCTCGGCTCTGATGCTGTTTGGCGTGCAGTAACGTACATGTCCCTCCTCACAGGTACACCCCACTGCTACCTTGTGTACCTCCATACTGCAGGTGATCTGCTTTTCTTTGCCGTCCTGCAGGGTGATGTAGTAGAGCTGGCCCTTGCGGCTCACATGAGGGTTTAGGTGTTGTGCTGCTGCCAACCCTTGGCTGAGTAATGCTGCCCTTCTGCTCCCTGTGTCGCCTGCACGCAGACCAAGGACAGCAAGTATGTTAAGCCAGCCAGCTCAGCCACAGCAGCGGAGGTTGCGGACATCCTCATGGAGGGCTATTTCGAGAAAGGCGTGAAGCGCGCAAAGGAGCAGGGCTGGGAGCCAAAGCTCAGCATGGACAACCCCAACTTCCACCATGTGCACCCGCATCTGTGCAACCTTGTTGACGATGAGACAGGTTACGAGCACCTGTTAGAACTGCCTAAGTACAGCCCTGACCTGCATCAGATTGTGGAGCACCCCTTTGCTAACGTCAAGCAGGGTACGGTGGTTGATATTTACAAGCAGGGTTGGCACGTCGCTGTTGAGGGGGACGTGAAGCTGTTGCGGGATATGGTGCTGTCACGTTGTCTAGCTATCACCCCACAGCAGGTGGAGAGTGGCCTGAAGCAGCTGAAGGAGTGCTACCAGGTTGTGGCAGCACCAACCACGGAGGATGTGACCATTAATGGCCACAGTTATCAGGGTGTTGAGGGAGGCAGGCCACCCAAGCGCTTCCGCTGAAGGCCTTGGCTGCTACTGCTGCAGGTCCCTCACCTGCCATGTTTTGCAATGCAGCTGCTGGCCCCTTGCAGGGGCCCTTGTCTTGCTGTGGTGGTGCACCTGTGTCCTGGTGGTGCTGGCAGCGCGTGCGCAGCCTCTGTCTCTCTGGGTGGGCCCTGTGCACTGCGTAGGGTTTAGGAATGCATGGGGGGGTGGGTGGGACCACACTGTCAGTAGGCAGTAGAGTAGGCCAGCAGATGTGGCTGGTTATGTACATCTTGCTTGTGTGTTGTATATTACGTGTATATTATGTCAGCCTTGCTGCCTGAAGTTGCGCGGCAGGGCCGAATGCGCAGGCATGTCTTGTACCGCTCGGCAGTACAACCCCTGCTTCTGCAGGCTAGTGTGCATTCTCCAATAGGGGTCTGCCAATTGCTGCCTTGCAACATCTCGCGCGCTTTGTTGGAATTTTGTTGTGGAGTGATGCTTGCTTTGCTTGCTGCATGGACAGCTTTGCACCTGGCCTTGAAGGTGTTGCATTCAGCACAGCATCTCCAGCTGCCTCACCACCTACTTAAAGTTGTGCATGTCCAGCAACAAATGAGACAGACATAAACACTAGCAACAAGGCCTGTACAGCAGGACTGCACTGCAAACTATTGTCAAATTGGCAGGTGGTTTGAAACGATGATCCACGTAAGCAGGATGACTGTGCCTCATGCACAGCGCGCGCTGGCTATTCGGCGCGTTGGGGATGCAGCCAAAAACGTGTTCTTTTGTGTGCACACCGGGCAGCTCTTACGATTGCTTCTT
This sequence comes from Desmodesmus armatus, assembly GCA_007449985.2. Classification (NCBI taxonomy): domain Eukaryota; kingdom Viridiplantae; phylum Chlorophyta; class Chlorophyceae; order Sphaeropleales; family Scenedesmaceae; genus Desmodesmus; species Desmodesmus armatus. Next base: position 5,853 of record VIIQ02000174.1, on the reverse strand, counting down.
GGATACACCCCTGCTCTGTCATCAACACCACCGTGGGCACGCCAAATCATTCGGTAAGCGCGCTCCTGGGTGAACTGAACATGCCGATCCGTACTTTCACAATTAAGCGGGTTGCATGACGTGCGACTCTTCCTGCACTGCTGCTCATGGTGACAACAGCAGTGCCTGCATTTGGGATGGTGATCACCCACCCAGACTGTGTGCACACACCCCTCTGATTTGGTCTGATCTATGCAAAACTAAACATTCCTAATCAACAAGATAGCAACTGACACACATGCTGCTCTGTGCTTGCTGCTGCTCCATGCCAGGCTGGCAAACAGCGGCAGCAACGACTGTGTCACTTGGTCCTGGCAGCATGCAGCATCCATATTGAAACGCGTTCAAGGTGAGTGCAGCATTTGTCAGGAGCTGCCTGTTGCCCCAGCAGGACTGGACTATGCAGGCAGCAGCACCCCACCCCATGACTGTTATTTCACTTCACTCCCCCGTGGAACCCTCTCTACTGGTACTGTATGTGCCAGAAATCTATTGTTTCACTGAGCATGCCGGCATCCCTAAATGCAAGTGTGCAGGCAGCAACAGCACCCACAGTGTGACCAGCTGGGGCTTGTCCCTGAGCAGCTGCTGTGCTGTTACACCCAGAAAGACCTCACTGCTGCCAGGCACCTGCCCTGCCAACTTGCCTTGTACAGGACATCCTGTAACCTGAGCGTGGATGTGGGCAAGCCAGAGTCCGCTGGAGTTGCTGTGCTGTCTGCTGGATCAGTACTGCTCAAACCACCACGTGCAGTAGCTGGCTGTACGCTGTGAGTCTCTGTGAATGCGAGGCGCAGGGGTGAACTTTGGCTATGAGAAGGCACCTCGCTGCACAGCAACAAGGCAGCTGCAGGGCACGGCCCCTTGTAACAACCACCCACCAGACCCGCTCACGGCACACCCCACAGCAGCCCCGCAAAACACCTCCTAAGCTTTGATACACTTCGGAAGACCCATTTACACCGGCTCCCAGGCCCTCTCAGCGCCCCAGGCAGCAGCAGCGGGTCGTGCGGAACCCACTCAACTGTTACTTCTTACAGTGGAGCTCTTGCACGCCAAACCTCATTTCGAAAGAATCATGTTTGGTTCCTGAAAGTTTGGAGACAGCAGCGGACCCCAGCTGGCACTTGAGTTCCCTACTCCGGGCAGTGAAGGGACTAACGTTACAAAGTCAAACCCAGGGTTTGAGTCAGGGTTGTGTGCACTGGATGCGCCTTGCCTCATGTTGTTGTGCTGCACTGCCCGATCCTTCCTTGCTCTTCTGTGCTGTTCTGCAGGTCTCGCCAGCCAGCACTGGTATGAAGACCAATGACGAGGTACACAGGGATGCAAGGGTGTGTGCGGTCAAGTGTTACTACAAGGCAGACGGCGTCATCTCAGATGCCATGGATGCCTTTCAGGAGCAGTGGAATGCGCAGCATCCAGAGCACACGATCAGCGATACGCGCAGCTTCATTCAGTTGAGTGTCAGCAGCTTGAAGTGAGCCATACCTTGCACGATGCTGTGGGGCACGGGAGGCCGAAGCTGCTGTCAGACGATGATGCTGTTAAGTGCGCTGACATAGTAGCGGAGGGGTACATGCAGCAGCAGGTTGTGACTGAGGAGGGGGTCAGTCATGAGTATGAGGAGTTGAAGCAGTTCACCAGCCTGTCTGACGCCCTGCAGATGTCGGCGCGCCTGCGTGCACTGACCACTGACAAGGGCTTGAAGCCTGAGTATGTTGAGCGCAGGCTGCATGATGTTGCGCCTTGGCTGAAGTATGGTGTGCTGCCGATGAAGCTGCCACTGTCTGTTGATGTGATGGAGGCCCGGCTGCAATACTGCGGGATGATGCTGAAGTTCATAGAGGAGGATCCTGATTTCCTGAAGCGGGTGTTCTGGTATGATGAGTGCCGCATTTGGTTCAACATGGATCTGGCTGGGAAGCTGAAGGTGTGGTATGATAGGCGCAAGCTTGCAGGTCAGCCCCCTGAGGAGAACCCCATGTTTGAGCTGCATGGCGCTAGGAGGATTGACTTTGCGCTGATACTGAATGCCCGCCTGGGGTGTGTGTATGTTGAGTTCCTGACCGGCACAACAGATATCGACACCATGGGCCGCCACAACCCAGGCATGCGCGAGCATATGGAGCGTCGCAAGGACTTTGAGCTGGCGAGGATCGAGGCGGTGGGCGACATCGAGAAGAAGAAGGGCACGGGTTGTTACCGGGTAAGCCAGATGTGGCACTGCACCGCTGCGTCATACCTGTACTCCGCCCCTGTCAGCACAGCAGTAAGCCACTCACAGCATGTCTGCTGCTGTGCTGCATCAACTACTATGTCTGCGTACTCGCTGCTCAGCGTGACAAACTTAGCAGCCTGCAACCTGGTGGCAGCCAGCATAGCCTGACCCCACATGCTGTTGCCTGCTGCCGGGGGGTGGTACAACCGCAGTAGCCTGACCCCATGCTTCCACGCCTTGCGGCAGCAGCGCAGGTCAAGCTTCAGCTGCTGCCGTGCATGCATGTTGTGCATCTGCACACGATGACTCCTACCATCTGCTTGGATGACTGTTTTGCTGGGTATGTCGTAGAAGTCAACCCTCCCCTTCCAAAATGGCAGCGCCACCTCACACGCCACCCTCACATCAAGACCCACATCTTTCAGGGCCTTCATGCCTGCCTTTTCTGACTCCACCACCTTGTGCCTCCTTGCCAACTTCCATGCTTGCTCAGCATGGTGACAGAACTGGCACAGCAAGTTGCGCTCGGCTCTGATGCTGTTTGGCGTGCAGTAACGTACATGTCCCTCCTCACAGGTACACCCCACTGCTACCTTGTGTACCTCCATACTGCAGGTGATCTGCTTTTCTTTGCCGTCCTGCAGGGTGATGTAGTAGAGCTGGCCCTTGCGGCTCACATGAGGGTTTAGGTGTTGTGCTGCTGCCAACCCTTGGCTGAGTAATGCTGCCCTTCTGCTCCCTGTGTCGCCTGCACGCAGACCAAGGACAGCAAGTATGTTAAGCCAGCCAGCTCAGCCACAGCAGCGGAGGTTGCGGACATCCTCATGGAGGGCTATTTCGAGAAAGGCGTGAAGCGCGCAAAGGAGCAGGGCTGGGAGCCAAAGCTCAGCATGGACAACCCCAACTTCCACCATGTGCACCCGCATCTGTGCAACCTTGTTGACGATGAGACAGGTTACGAGCACCTGTTAGAACTGCCTAAGTACAGCCCTGACCTGCATCAGATTGTGGAGCACCCCTTTGCTAACGTCAAGCAGGGTACGGTGGTTGATATTTACAAGCAGGGTTGGCACGTCGCTGTTGAGGGGGACGTGAAGCTGTTGCGGGATATGGTGCTGTCACGTGTCTAGCTATCACCCCACAGCAGGTGGAGAGTGGCCTGAAGCAGCTGAAGGAGTGCTACCAGGTTGTGGCAGCACCAACCACGGAGGATGTGACCATTAATGGCCACAGTTATCAGGGTGTTGAGGGAGGCAGGCCACCCAAGCGCTTCCGCTGAAGGCCTTGGCTGCTACTGCTGCAGGTCCCTCACCTGCCATGTTTTGCAATGCAGCTGCTGGCCCCTTGCAGGGGCCCTTGTCTTGCTGTGGTGGTGCACCTGTGTCCTGGTGGTGCTGGCAGCGCGTGCGCAGCCTCTGTCTCTCTGGGTGGGCCCTGTGCACTGCGTAGGGTTTAGGAATGCATGGGGGGGTGGGTGGGACCACACTGTCAGTAGGCAGTAGAGTAGGCCAGCAGATGTGGCTGGTTATGTACATCTTGCTTGTGTGTTGTATATTACGTGTATATTATGTCAGCCTTGCTGCCTGAAGTTGCGCGGCAGGGCCGAATGCGCAGGCATGTCTTGTACCGCTCGGCAGTACAACCCCTGCTTCTGCAGGCTAGTGTGCATTCTCCAATAGGGGTCTGCCAATTGCTGCCTTGCAACATCTCGCGCGCTTTGTTGGAATTTTGTTGTGGAGTGATGCTTGCTTTGCTTGCTGCATGGACAGCTTTGCACCTGGCCTTGAAGGTGTTGCATTCAGCACAGCATCTCCAGCTGCCTCACCACCTACTTAAAGTTGTGCATGTCCAGCAACAAATGAGACAGACATAAACACTAGCACAAGGCCTGTACAGCAGGACTGCACTGCAAACTATTGTCAAATTGGCAGGTGGTTTGAAACGATGATCCACGTAAGCAGGATGACTGTGCCTCATGCACAGCGCGCGCTGGCTATTCGGCGCGTTGGGGATGCAGCCAAAAACGTGTTCTTTTGTGTGCACACCGGGCAGCTCTTACGATTGCTTCTTGGATACACCCCTGCTCTGTCATCAACACCACCGTGGGCACGCCAAAATCATTCGGTAAGCGCGCTCCTGGGTGAACTGAACATGCCGATCCGTACTTTCACAATTAAGCGGGTTGCATGACGTGCGACTCTTCCTGCACTGCTGCTCATGGTGACAACAGCAGTGCCTGCATTTGGGATGGTGATCACCCACCCAGACTGTGTGCACACACCCCTCTGATTTGGTCTGATCTATGCAAAACTAAACATTCCTAATCAACAAGATAGCAACTGACACACATGCTGCTCTGTGCTTGCTGCTGCTCCATGCCAGGCTGGCAAACAGCGGCAGCAACGACTGTGTCACTTGGTCCTGGCAGCATGCAGCATCCATATTGAAACGCGTTCAAGGTGAGTGCAGCATTTGTCAGGAGCTGCCTGTTGCCCAGCAGCAGGACTGGACTATGCAGGCAGCAGCACCCCACCCCATGACTGTTATTTCACTTCACTCCCCCGTGGAACCCTCTCTACTGGTACTGTATGTGCCAGAAATCTATTGTTTCACTGAGCATGCCGGCATCCCTAAATGCAAGTGTGCAGGCAGCAACAGCACCCACAGTGTGACCAGCTGGGGCTTGTCCCTGAGCCTGCTGTGCTGTTACACCCAGAAAGACCTCACTGCTGCCAGGCACCTGCCCTGCCAACTTGCCTTGTACAGGACATCCTGTAACCTGAGCGTGGATGTGGGCAAGCCAGAGTCCGCTGGAGTTGCTGTGCTGTCTGCTGGATCAGTACTGCTCAAACCACCACGTGCAGTAGCTGGCTGTACGCTGTGAGTCTCTGTGAATGCGAGGCGCAGGGGTGAACTTTGGCTATGAGAAGGCACCTCGCTGCACAGCAACAAGGCAGCTGCAGGGCACGGCCCCTTGTAACAACCACCCACCAGACCCGCTCACGGCACACCCCACAGCAGCCCCGCAAAACACCTCCTAAGCTTTGATACACTTCGGAAGACCCATTTACACCGGCTCCCAGGCCCTCTCAGCGCCCCAGGCAGCAGCAGCGGGTCGTGCGGAACCCACTCAACTGTTACTTCTTACAGTGGAGCTCTTGCACGCCAACCTCATTTCGAAAGAATCATGTTTGGTTCCTGAAAGTTTGGAGACAGCAGCGGACCCCAGCTGGCACTTGAGTTCCCTACTCCGGGCAGTGAAGGGACTAACGTTACAAAGTCAACCCAGGGTTTGAGTCAGGGTTGTGTGCACTGGATGCGCCTTGCCTCATGTTGTTGTGCTGCACTGCCCGATCCTCCTTGCTCTTCTGTGCTGTTCTGCAGTCTCGCCAGCCAGCACTGGTATGAAGACCAATGACGAGGTACACAGGGATGCAAGGGTGTGTGCGGTCAAGTGTTACTACAAGCAGACGGCGTCATCTCAGATGCCATGGATGCCTTTCAGGAGCAGTGGAATGCGCAGCATCCCAGAGCACACGATCAGCGATACGCGCCAGCTTCATTCAGTGAGTGTCAGCAAGCTTGAAGTGAGC
>VIIQ02000173.1:0-26756 GCA_007449985.2 Desmodesmus armatus | reverse complement strand
AGGCAGATTTGGCCAAGCCCTGAGTGCCCTTGAACAAGGGGCACCTTGGTGCGCATTCACGTACTGATTTGCAAAGCCAAGATCTGGTGCTGCAACCCTGACAGCTGGTCAGGGTTTTTGTGGCATTGTGCTAAGCCCTGCCTATGCTTGCCAGCAGGTGTTGTATCAAAGTCAAAGCCTGCCTTACATCCAAGCCCTAGTTGGCGTCAACACCAACCTGCTACTGTCAGGGGGTCCAGCTGGCAGCATACTCATTAGCAAGAGTAACGCACTCACCGTGTATTTGAAGTTTGGTACTGTTGTTGACCCATCCAGCCGCTTGTTGATCCTGCGCCTGATGTCAGTAGTGCCGGTTGTGAACTCGACGTACACCAGACGCGCGTGCTGTCATAGGCGGGTGGGCAGAGACAGCAGCAATGACATGCACCTTGACCGGATCCCAAGATTTCCCCGGCACACCATGATATCGTGGAAGCCAGGGTCACTACTCATTCACCCACACTACAACATGATCTTCTTGAGCCCGTGGGTTGAATGTTGTCATCAACAAACACCATGCGGGGGATGAGGGTGGGGTCAGTGTGATGCCGTGCCAACAAGTCAGTCGCCACAGCGCTGCCGGTGTGCTTTCTCCGAAGTCTGACAGCCTGTGCCTGAAGTAACACGACGCTGCACCAGCTCAGGCGCAACACGTGAATGGCATTCAGCAGCTGTGTGGGGGTTGCGTCGTAAGTGGTGGTGATGATGCGCAGTGGCTCTTCATGGGCTATGGCCTCGGGCACAGTACGAAAGTACTTGTGCTGTTGCAGCAGCTGCCCACGCACGGGGACCTCCACAGTATACCCGCGCTGATGATTGCTGCAGCCTGTTTGGCCTGATCATCAGGGATCTTAGGGGGCCGGCCAGTCTTAGGAGCATCATACATCACCGCTCTCACGGAAGCGATCATACCACCTCGAAACAAAACGCGGCTGCAGTAGCTCGCTAAGCTGCTGCTGGTCTTGTAACACAGTGTTGAAGTACTGGAGCTTCACTTCAAACATCTGACCTGCCCGGGTGTAATTGACTGCTCCACCAGCAAGACAAGCGATGGCAGAAGAAGCAACCGCCAGGATGCGCACCCATGTGGGCTTGTAAGGTGTGATGGGCCCCACGCTGCCTTACTGGCGGTCATTGACTGCAGGCACAGGGAGGGTGGGCGATAGAAACTTCAGTGTACTCTTGTAGCGCACCCACCATACATGCTATGGTACCACTGTTATAACGGTCAACTTAGTTTGACCAGACTTTGACCAATACTGCGGCGAGAGTTGACTTTGCTGGATAGGCAACCATTCCAAGTGGGAGCTGTTTTAACAGACATCCCTCCTCTGTGCATGCAGAACTCACCCACAAGAGCCCTCCTTTTCTCTGGCATAGCAGCAGCAGCTGGTGAATTTCGTGCTGTCACTGGGGTCCAGCTGCAGTGGGGTGTCTCCCTGCCAGGCATGTCCTGTGCCTGCTGCTGTAAGCACTAGTCATAAGCATTGTTTGGAACCTAGGTGGGCCGATGCGGATGCTGGCGCTGCGGGACGAGATTGAGCCTTTGACTGACTCAGCCAAGCAGATGGTGACAGGCTGGACTGCTGTGGTGTTCCACTGGCGACGATTGCGGGCAGCGACGTTACAAACGGATTGCGCACGTTGAGATATGTCCATTACACTCTTTCAAATTGCACTGGTGCTTTGCCGGTGCTTGCGAATGTGTCGTAATGAGGTTGAGTCAACACGTAGTAACTCGGACTGAATGCGAGAATGTCTGGTGTATTGCTTGCACCAATGTCAAACTTTCCCGAGCAGCGTGACGTGCTTGGTGCGCTGTAGAGAATTCAGTTGTCTGGTGATCATGCAAAAATGATCAACTCAGGTGTGCAGCCTGCAGGGCACACATTGGAAAACTGCCCGGCCCAGCTGCGTGTTTTGGTAGCAGTAGTGTTTGGATACTGCTTGGGTGCGCATTTGCAAGTGACATGCAATTCAGCACAAAAACTGCCTGACCTGGTAACTGCCCCATTACCACCCTGAGCACAACACAACATGTGTGGTACAAAGGTGCTGCTGTGTAGTAAAGACAACGAAGAAGCGTTTTATGCTGCCTCAGCAGCTGGCACCCCTGATGAAGTTTGCAGCATTTGTGCCAGCTGTACAGCCTGTCAGCCCAGATGCGCGCGTGCAACGCCTGAAGCATGCACTGCTGGAAATGCCCACACTAATCACTCCACAGGGCACAAATGCACCACTCTGCATGCTCTTTGCAGTCAGCACTCAACACAAGCAATGACCTGCATGTCCAGTACAATGCACATGCGTACTGCAGCAGTACAACAGCAGCAACAGCTTACGTTACAACAGCGAAAGGAAGCACTGCACAAGGGCAACTACAAACATCACCAGCAAACCCCAAAATCTCAAGCCACACAGTGAGCAGGACTGCATGGCAGTGGCCATGATTTCACTGAATCAGGTGTACCGGCGGGCGGGTAACCACCCCCAGTTCCGACATGGCGGTGCCCCGGGGGTCCTCAAACACAGTCCCCTCAGGTGTGCTGAGCACGCGCCACAACAAGGGCAGGCCCTTGGTGTCAGCCTTCACTGACCCCTTTGGCAAATCCTTGAAAATCTTGAGCACCATCCTCTGCAGCTCTGCTGGCTTGCTGAAGTCGTGTTCAGCGCTATATATATCCCCACGCACACGCGGCTTCACATTGCCAACACGTGCTCAATTGCCCTATTCATGTCTGGTGAATAGGTGGGCAAATCAACCTTATTCAGGTCTTTGTCCAAGGTGATAACCTCCTTTCCCTCCTCCCCCTGCGCATACTGCAGGCAGCTGACATTGACTGCCTTCTGGATCGCCACGTTGTCAAAGCTCAGCACAGGCCACTGCTGTGTCTTCTGTTTGAAGTCGTGCACGATCAGCCACAGGTTGTCTTCAAACTCCTCTGCTGTGGTGGATGCTGCTATGTCTCCCTTTGCTTTTGTCTGCAGGAGAAGGGCAGCAAGGATGGGCAGCGGCAAGCTGTATCAGCGGTTGCGCATAGCCATAGAGCGCGCAGAGCACCTGAACAGCCATGTGAACCTGTGGGACTATGAAGTGCCAGCAGTAGTGGCAGGACGCGCTGCGCCAGTGATGATCTACAACAGTACAGAGGGGGTGAAGGTGGTGGTGAAGTGTGAGGGGTGCTGCCCTGGGAGGTGCCACTACCGCATGGCCACGCCCAAAACCCTAAGCCAGGCTGGGGCCCTGATCTGCAGGCTGTGCATGGTTGGTGGTGGGAAACCAGAGCGGGATGGTGTGTGCAAGCCATGCGCCACAGAGCAAGACTTCATTGTTGTGGTGTGGGAGCTTGATCTGGATCAGCAGTTCATGCATCAGGTAGTGCCGCCGTACTGGCACCAAAGCAGCGACTTCTACAACTATGTGTTTGGCTACTATGTTCAGGTGGATGGATGTGTGCATTGGAGAGGCATGTACCGCTACACCTCCACAGAGGTGCTGCAGGCAGATTTTGGCCAAGCCCTGAGTGCCCTTGAACAAGGGGCCACCTTGGTGCGCATTCACGCTACTGATTTGCAAAGCCAAGATCTGGTGGCTGCAACCCTGACAGCTGGTCAGGGTTTTGTGGGCATTGTGCTAAGCCCTGCCTATGCTTGCCAGCAGGTGTGCTATCAAAGTCAAAGCCTGCCTTACATCCAAGCCCTAGTTGGCGTCAACACCAACCTGCTACTGTCATGGGGTCCAGCTGGCAGCATACTCATTAGCAAGAAGTAACGCACTCACCGTGTATTTGAAGTTTGGTACTGTTGTTGACCCATCCAGCCGCTTGTTGATCCTGCGCCTGATGTCAGTAGTGCCGGTTGTGAACTCGACGTACACCAGACCGCGCGTGCTGTCATAGGCTGGGTGGGCAGAGACAGCAGCAATGACATGCACCTTGACCGGATCCCAAGATTTCCCCGGCACACCATGATAATCGTGGAAGCCAGGGTCACTCCCATTCACCCACACTACAACATGATCTTTCTTGAGCCCGTGGGTTTGAATGGTTGTCTCATCAACAAACACCATGCGGGGGATGAGGGTGGGGTCAGTGTGATGCCGTGCCAACAAGTCAGTCGCCACACGCTGCCGGTGTGCTTTCTCCGAGTCTGACAGCCTGTGCCTGAATGTAACACGACGCTGCACCAGCTCAGGCGCAACACGGTGAATGGCATTCAGCAGCTGTGTGGGGTTGCGTCGTAAGTGGTGGTGATGATGCGCAGTGCATCTTCATGGGCTATGGCCTCGGGCACAGTACGAAAGTACTTGTGCTGTTGCAGCAGCTGCCCACGCACGGGGACCTCCACAGTATACCCCGCGCTGATGATTGCTGCAGCCTGTTTGGCCTGATCATCAGGGATCTTAGGGGGCCGGCCAGTCTTAGGAGCATCATCTACATCACCGCTCTCACGGAAGCGATCATACCACCTCGAAACAAACGCGGCGGTAGGCTCGCTCAGCTGCTGCTGGTCTTGTAACACAGTGTTGAAGTACTGGAGCTTCACTTCAAACATCTGACCTGCCCGGGTGTAATTGACTGCTCCACCAGCAAGACAAGCGATGGCAGAAGCAACCGCCAGGATGCGCACCCATGTGGGCTTGTAAGGTGTGATGGCCCCACGCTGCCTTACTTGGCGGTCATTGACTGCAGGCACAGGGAGGGTGGGCGATAGAAACTTCAGTGTACTCTTGTAGCGCACCCACCACTACATGCTATGGTACCACTGTTATAACGGTCAACTTAGTTTGACCAGACTTTGACCAACTACTGCGGCGAGAGTTGACTTTGCTGGATAGGCAACCATTCCAAGTGGGAGCTGTTTTAACAGACATCCCTCCTCTGTGCATGCAGAACTCACCCACAAGAGCCCTCCTTTTCTCTGGCATAGCAGCAGCAGCTGGTGAATTTCGTGCTGTCACTGGGTCCAGCTGCAGGTGGGTGTCTCCCTGGGCATGTCCTGTGCCTGCTGCTGTAAGCACTAGTCATAAGCAATTGTTTGGAACCTAGGTGGGGCCGATGCGGACGGGCTGCGGGACGAGATTGAGCCTTTGACTGACTCAGCCAAGCAGATGGTGACAGGCTGGACCTGCTGTGGTGTTCCACTGGCGACGATTGCGGGCAGCGACGTTACAAACGGATTGCGCACGTTGAGATATGTCCATTACCTCTTTCAAATTGCACTGGTGCTTTGCCGGTGCTTGCGAATGTGTCGTAATGAGGTTGAGTCAACACGTAAGTAACTCGGACTGAATGCGAGAATGTCTGGTGTATTGCTTGCACCAATGTCAAACTTTCCCGAGCAGCGTGACGTGCTTGGTGCGCTGTAGAGAATTCAGTTGTCTGGTGATCATGCAAAAATGATCAACTCAGGTGTGCAGCCTGCAGGGCACACATTGGAAAACTGCCCGGCCCAGCTGCGTGTTTTGGTAGCAGTAGTGTTTCGGGATACTGCTTGGGTGCGCATTTGCAAGTGACATGCAATTCAGCACAAAAACTGCCTGACCTGGTAACTGCCCCATTACCACCCTGAGCACAACACAACATGTGTGGTACAAAGGTGCTGCTGTGTAGTAAAGACAACGAAGAAGCGTTTTATGCTGCCTCAGCAGCTGGCACCCCTGATGAAGTTTGCAGCATTTGTGCCAGCTGTACAGCCTGTCAGCCCAGATGCGCGCGTGCAACGCCTGAAGCATGCACTGCTGGAAATGCCCACACTAATCACTCCACAGGGCACAAATGCACCACTCTGCATGCTCTTATGCAGTCAGCACTCAACACAAGCAATGACCTGCATGTCCAGTACAATGCACATGCGTACTGCAGCAGTACAACAGCAGCAACAGCTTACGTTACAACAGCGAAAGGAAGCACTGCACAAGGGCAACTACAAACATCACCAGCAACACCCCAAAATCTCAAGCCACACAGTGAGCAGGACTGCATGGCAGTGGCCATGATTTCACTGAATCAGGTGTACCGGGCGGGCGGGTAACCACCCCCAGTTCCGACATGGCGGTGCCCCGGGGGTCCTCAAACACAGTCCCCTCAGGTGTGCTGAGCACGCGCCACAACAAGGGCAGGCCCTTGGTGTCAGCCTTCACTGACCCCTTTGGCAAATCCTTGAAAATCTTGAGCACCATCCTCTGCAGCTCTGCTGGCTTGCTGAAGTCGTGTTCAGCGCTATATATATCCCCACGCACACGCGGCTTCACATTGCCAAACACGTGCTCAATTGCCCTATTCATGTCTGGTGAATAGGTGGGCAAATCAACCTTATTCAGGTCTTTGTCCAAGGTGATAACCTCCTTTCCCTCCTCCCCCTGCGCATACTGCAGGCAGCTGACATTGACTGCCTTCTGGATCGCCACGTTGTCAAAGCTCAGCACAGGCCACTGCTGTGTCTTCTGTTTGAAGTCGTGCACGATCAGCCACAGGTTGTCTTCAAACTCCTCTGCTGTGGTGGATGCTGCTATGTCTCCCTTTGCTTTTGTCTGCAGGAGAAGGGCAGCAAGGATGGGCAGCGGCAAGCTGTATCAGCGGTTGCGCATAGCCATAGAGCGCGCAGAGCACCTGAACAGCCATGTGAACCTGTGGGACTATGAAGTGCCAGCAGTAGTGGCAGGACGCGCTGCGCCAGTGATGATCTACAACAGTACAGAGGGGGTGAAGGTGGTGGTGAAGTGTGAGGGGTGCTGCCCTGGGAGGTGCCACTACCGCATGGCCACGCCCAAAACCCTAAGCCAGGCTGGGGCCCTGATCTGCAGGCTGTGCATGGTTGGTGGTGGGAAACCAGAGCGGGATGGTGTGTGCAAGCCATGCGCCACAGAGCAAGACTTCATTGTTGTGGTGTGGGAGCTTGATCTGGATCAGCAGTTCATGCATCAGGTAGTGCCGCCGTACTGGCACCAAAGCAGCGACTTCTACAACTATGTGTTTGGCTACTATGTTCAGGTGGATGGATGTGTGCATTGGAGAGGCATGTACCGCTACACCTCCACAGAGGTGCTGCAGGCAGATTTTGGCCAAGCCCTGAGTGCCCTTGAACAAGGGGCCACCTTGGTGCGCATTCACGCTACTGATTTGCAAAGCCAAGATCTGGTGGCTGCAACCCTGACAGCTGGTCAGGGTTTTGTGGGCATTGTGCTAAGCCCTGCCTATGCTTGCCAGCAGGTGTGCTATCAAAGTCAAAGCCTGCCTTACATCCAAGCCCTAGTTGGCGTCAACACCAACCTGCTACTGTCATGGGGTCCAGCTGGCAGCATACTCATTAGCAAGAAGTAACGCACTCACCGTGTATTTGAAGTTTGGTACTGTTGTTGACCCATCCAGCCGCTTGTTGATCCTGCGCCTGATGTCAGTAGTGCCGGTTGTGAACTCGACGTACACCAGACCGCGCGTGCTGTCATAGGCTGGGTGGGCAGAGACAGCAGCAATGACATGCACCTTGACCGGATCCCAAGATTTCCCCGGCACACCATGATAATCGTGGAAGCCAGGGTCACTCCCATTCACCCACACTACAACATGATCTTTCTTGAGCCCGTGGGTTTGAATGGTTGTCTCATCAACAAACACCATGCGGGGGATGAGGGTGGGGTCAGTGTGATGCCGTGCCAACAAGTCAGTCGCCACACGCTGCCGGTGTGCTTTCTCCGAGTCTGACAGCCTGTGCCTGAATGTAACACGACGCTGCACCAGCTCAGGCGCAACACGGTGAATGGCATTCAGCAGCTGTGTGGGGTTGCGTCGTAAGTGGTGGTGATGATGCGCAGTGCATCTTCATGGGCTATGGCCTCGGGCACAGTACGAAAGTACTTGTGCTGTTGCAGCAGCTGCCCACGCACGGGGACCTCCACAGTATACCCCGCGCTGATGATTGCTGCAGCCTGTTTGGCCTGATCATCAGGGATCTTAGGGGGCCGGCCAGTCTTAGGAGCATCATCTACATCACCGCTCTCACGGAAGCGATCATACCACCTCGAAACAAACGCGGCGGTAGGCTCGCTCAGCTGCTGCTGGTCTTGTAACACAGTGTTGAAGTACTGGAGCTTCACTTCAAACATCTGACCTGCCCGGGTGTAATTGACTGCTCCACCAGCAAGACAAGCGATGGCAGAAGCAACCGCCAGGATGCGCACCCATGTGGGCTTGTAAGGTGTGATGGCCCCACGCTGCCTTACTTGGCGGTCATTGACTGCAGGCACAGGGAGGGTGGGCGATAGAAACTTCAGTGTACTCTTGTAGCGCACCCACCACTACATGCTATGGTACCACTGTTATAACGGTCAACTTAGTTTGACCAGACTTTGACCAACTACTGCGGCGAGAGTTGACTTTGCTGGATAGGCAACCATTCCAAGTGGGAGCTGTTTTAACAGACATCCCTCCTCTGTGCATGCAGAACTCACCCACAAGAGCCCTCCTTTTCTCTGGCATAGCAGCAGCAGCTGGTGAATTTCGTGCTGTCACTGGGTCCAGCTGCAGGTGGGTGTCTCCCTGGGCATGTCCTGTGCCTGCTGCTGTAAGCACTAGTCATAAGCAATTGTTTGGAACCTAGGTGGGGCCGATGCGGACGGGCTGCGGGACGAGATTGAGCCTTTGACTGACTCAGCCAAGCAGATGGTGACAGGCTGGACCTGCTGTGGTGTTCCACTGGCGACGATTGCGGGCAGCGACGTTACAAACGGATTGCGCACGTTGAGATATGTCCATTACCTCTTTCAAATTGCACTGGTGCTTTGCCGGTGCTTGCGAATGTGTCGTAATGAGGTTGAGTCAACACGTAAGTAACTCGGACTGAATGCGAGAATGTCTGGTGTATTGCTTGCACCAATGTCAAACTTTCCCGAGCAGCGTGACGTGCTTGGTGCGCTGTAGAGAATTCAGTTGTCTGGTGATCATGCAAAAATGATCAACTCAGGTGTGCAGCCTGCAGGGCACACATTGGAAAACTGCCCGGCCCAGCTGCGTGTTTTGGTAGCAGTAGTGTTTCGGGATACTGCTTGGGTGCGCATTTGCAAGTGACATGCAATTCAGCACAAAAACTGCCTGACCTGGTAACTGCCCCATTACCACCCTGAGCACAACACAACATGTGTGGTACAAAGGTGCTGCTGTGTAGTAAAGACAACGAAGAAGCGTTTTATGCTGCCTCAGCAGCTGGCACCCCTGATGAAGTTTGCAGCATTTGTGCCAGCTGTACAGCCTGTCAGCCCAGATGCGCGCGTGCAACGCCTGAAGCATGCACTGCTGGAAATGCCCACACTAATCACTCCACAGGGCACAAATGCACCACTCTGCATGCTCTTATGCAGTCAGCACTCAACACAAGCAATGACCTGCATGTCCAGTACAATGCACATGCGTACTGCAGCAGTACAACAGCAGCAACAGCTTACGTTACAACAGCGAAAGGAAGCACTGCACAAGGGCAACTACAAACATCACCAGCAACACCCCAAAATCTCAAGCCACACAGTGAGCAGGACTGCATGGCAGTGGCCATGATTTCACTGAATCAGGTGTACCGGGCGGGCGGGTAACCACCCCCAGTTCCGACATGGCGGTGCCCCGGGGGGTCCTCAAACACAGTCCCCTCAGGTGTGCTGAGCACGCGCCACAACAAGGGCAGGCCCTTGGTGTCAGCCTTCACTGACCCCTTTGGCAAATCCTTGAAAATCTTGAGCACCATCCTCTGCAGCTCTGCTGGCTTGCTGAAGTCGTGTTCAGCGCTATATATATCCCCACGCACACGCGGCTTCACATTGCCAAACACGTGCTCAATTGCCCTATTCATGTCTGGTGAATAGGTGGGCAAATCAACCTTATTCAGGTCTTTGTCCAAGGTGATAACCTCCTTTCCCTCCTCCCCCTGCGCATACTGCAGGCAGCTGACATTGACTGCCTTCTGGATCGCCACGTTGTCAAAGCTCAGCACAGGCCACTGCTGTGTCTTCTGTTTGAAGTCGTGCACGATCAGCCACAGGTTGTCTTCAAACTCCTCTGCTGTGGTGGATGCTGCTATGTCTCCCTTTGCTTTTGTCTGCAGGAGAAGGGCAGCAAGGATGGGCAGCGGCAAGCTGTATCAGCGGTTGCGCATAGCCATAGAGCGCGCAGAGCACCTGAACAGCCATGTGAACCTGTGGGACTATGAAGTGCCAGCAGTAGTGGCAGGACGCGCTGCGCCAGTGATGATCTACAACAGTACAGAGGGGGTGAAGGTGGTGGTGAAGTGTGAGGGGTGCTGCCCTGGGAGGTGCCACTACCGCATGGCCACGCCCAAAACCCTAAGCCAGGCTGGGGCCCTGATCTGCAGGCTGTGCATGGTTGGTGGTGGGAAACCAGAGCGGGATGGTGTGTGCAAGCCATGCGCCACAGAGCAAGACTTCATTGTTGTGGTGTGGGAGCTTGATCTGGATCAGCAGTTCATGCATCAGGTAGTGCCGCCGTACTGGCACCAAAGCAGCGACTTCTACAACTATGTGTTTGGCTACTATGTTCAGGTGGATGGATGTGTGCATTGGAGAGGCATGTACCGCTACACCTCCACAGAGGTGCTGCAGGCAGATTTTGGCCAAGCCCTGAGTGCCCTTGAACAAGGGGCCACCTTGGTGCGCATTCACGCTACTGATTTGCAAAGCCAAGATCTGGTGGCTGCAACCCTGACAGCTGGTCAGGGTTTTGTGGGCATTGTGCTAAGCCCTGCCTATGCTTGCCAGCAGGTGTGCTATCAAAGTCAAAGCCTGCCTTACATCCAAGCCCTAGTTGGCGTCAACACCAACCTGCTACTGTCATGGGGTCCAGCTGGCAGCATACTCATTAGCAAGAAGTAACGCACTCACCGTGTATTTGAAGTTTGGTACTGTTGTTGACCCATCCAGCCGCTTGTTGATCCTGCGCCTGATGTCAGTAGTGCCGGTTGTGAACTCGACGTACACCAGACCGCGCGTGCTGTCATAGGCTGGGTGGGCAGAGACAGCAGCAATGACATGCACCTTGACCGGATCCCAAGATTTCCCCGGCACACCATGATAATCGTGGAAGCCAGGGTCACTCCCATTCACCCACACTACAACATGATCTTTCTTGAGCCCGTGGGTTTGAATGGTTGTCTCATCAACAAACACCATGCGGGGGATGAGGGTGGGGTCAGTGTGATGCCGTGCCAACAAGTCAGTCGCCACACGCTGCCGGTGTGCTTTCTCCGAGTCTGACAGCCTGTGCCTGAATGTAACACGACGCTGCACCAGCTCAGGCGCAACACGGTGAATGGCATTCAGCAGCTGTGTGGGGGTTGCGTCGTAAGTGGTGGTGATGATGCGCAGTGCATCTTCATGGGCTATGGCCTCGGGCACAGTACGAAAGTACTTGTGCTGTTGCAGCAGCTGCCCACGCACGGGGACCTCCACAGTATACCCCGCGCTGATGATTGCTGCAGCCTGTTTGGCCTGATCATCAGGGATCTTAGGGGGCCGGCCAGTCTTAGGAGCATCATCTACATCACCGCTCTCACGGAAGCGATCATACCACCTCGAAACAAACGCGGCGGTAGGCTCGCTCAGCTGCTGCTGGTCTTGTAACACAGTGTTGAAGTACTGGAGCTTCACTTCAAACATCTGACCTGCCCGGGTGTAATTGACTGCTCCACCAGCAAGACAAGCGATGGCAGAAGCAACCGCCAGGATGCGCACCCATGTGGGCTTGTAAGGTGTGATGGCCCCACGCTGCCTTACTTGGCGGTCATTGACTGCAGGCACAGGGAGGGTGGGCGATAGAAACTTCAGTGTACTCTTGTAGCGCACCCACCACTACATGCTATGGTACCACTGTTATAACGGTCAACTTAGTTTGACCAGACTTTGACCAACTACAGCGGCGAGAGTTGACTTTGCTGGATAGGCAACCATTCCAAGTGGGAGCTGTTTTAACAGACATCCCTCCTCTGTGCATGCAGAACTCACCCACAAGAGCCCTCCTTTTCTCTGGCATAGCAGCAGCAGCTGGTGAATTTCGTGCTGTCACTGGGTCCAGCTGCAGGTGGGTGTCTCCCTGGGCATGTCCTGTGCCTGCTGCTGTAAGCACTAGTCATAAGCAATTGTTTGGAACCTAGGTGGGGCCGATGCGGACGGGCTGCGGGACGAGATTGAGCCTTTGACTGACTCAGCCAAGCAGATGGTGACAGGCTGGACCTGCTGTGGTGTTCCACTGGCGACGATTGCGGGCAGCGACGTTACAAACGGATTGCGCACGTTGAGATATGTCCATTACCTCTTTCAAATTGCACTGGTGCTTTGCCGGTGCTTGCGAATGTGTCGTAATGAGGTTGAGTCAACACGTAAGTAACTCGGACTGAATGCGAGAATGTCTGGTGTATTGCTTGCACCAATGTCAAACTTTCCCGAGCAGCGTGACGTGCTTGGTGCGCTGTAGAGAATTCAGTTGTCTGGTGATCATGCAAAAATGATCAACTCAGGTGTGCAGCCTGCAGGGCACACATTGGAAAACTGCCCGGCCCAGCTGCGTGTTTTGGTAGCAGTAGTGTTTCGGGATACTGCTTGGGTGCGCATTTGCAAGTGACATGCAATTCAGCACAAAAACTGCCTGACCTGGTAACTGCCCCATTACCACCCTGAGCACAACACAACATGTGTGGTACAAAGGTGCTGCTGTGTAGTAAAGACAACGAAGAAGCGTTTTATGCTGCCTCAGCAGCTGGCACCCCTGATGAAGTTTGCAGCATTTGTGCCAGCTGTACAGCCTGTCAGCCCAGATGCGCGCGTGCAACGCCTGAAGCATGCACTGCTGGAAATGCCCACACTAATCACTCCACAGGGCACAAATGCACCACTCTGCATGCTCTTATGCAGTCAGCACTCAACACAAGCAATGACCTGCATGTCCAGTACAATGCACATGCGTACTGCAGCAGTACAACAGCAGCAACAGCTTACGTTACAACAGCGAAAGGAAGCACTGCACAAGGGCAACTACAAACATCACCAGCAACACCCCAAAATCTCAAGCCACACAGTGAGCAGGACTGCATGGCAGTGGCCATGATTTCACTGAATCAGGTGTACCGGGCGGGCGGGTAACCACCCCCAGTTCCGACATGGCGGTGCCCCGGGGGGTCCTCAAACACAGTCCCCTCAGGTGTGCTGAGCACGCGCCACAACAAGGGCAGGCCCTTGGTGTCAGCCTTCACTGACCCCTTTGGCAAATCCTTGAAAATCTTGAGCACCATCCTCTGCAGCTCTGCTGGCTTGCTGAAGTCGTGTTCAGCGCTATATATATCCCCACGCACACGCGGCTTCACATTGCCAAACACGTGCTCAATTGCCCTATTCATGTCTGGTGAATAGGTGGGCAAATCAACCTTATTCAGGTCTTTGTCCAAGGTGATAACCTCCTTTCCCTCCTCCCCCTGCGCATACTGCAGGCAGCTGACATTGACTGCCTTCTGGATCGCCACGTTGTCAAAGCTCAGCACAGGCCACTGCTGTGTCTTCTGTTTGAAGTCGTGCACGATCAGCCACAGGTTGTCTTCAAACTCCTCTGCTGTGGTGGATGCTGCTATGTCTCCCTTTGCTTTTGTCTGCAGGAGAAGGGCAGCAAGGATGGGCAGCGGCAAGCTGTATCAGCGGTTGCGCATAGCCATAGAGCGCGCAGAGCACCTGAACAGCCATGTGAACCTGTGGGACTATGAAGTGCCAGCAGTAGTGGCAGGACGCGCTGCGCCAGTGATGATCTACAACAGTACAGAGGGGGTGAAGGTGGTGGTGAAGTGTGAGGGGTGCTGCCCTGGGAGGTGCCACTACCGCATGGCCACGCCCAAAACCCTAAGCCAGGCTGGGGCCCTGATCTGCAGGCTGTGCATGGTTGGTGGTGGGAAACCAGAGCGGGATGGTGTGTGCAAGCCATGCGCCACAGAGCAAGACTTCATTGTTGTGGTGTGGGAGCTTGATCTGGATCAGCAGTTCATGCATCAGGTAGTGCCGCCGTACTGGCACCAAAGCAGCGACTTCTACAACTATGTGTTTGGCTACTATGTTCAGGTGGATGGATGTGTGCATTGGAGAGGCATGTACCGCTACACCTCCACAGAGGTGCTGCAGGCAGATTTTGGCCAAGCCCTGAGTGCCCTTGAACAAGGGGCCACCTTGGTGCGCATTCACGCTACTGATTTGCAAAGCCAAGATCTGGTGGCTGCAACCCTGACAGCTGGTCAGGGTTTTGTGGGCATTGTGCTAAGCCCTGCCTATGCTTGCCAGCAGGTGTGCTATCAAAGTCAAAGCCTGCCTTACATCCAAGCCCTAGTTGGCGTCAACACCAACCTGCTACTGTCATGGGGTCCAGCTGGCAGCATACTCATTAGCAAGAAGTAACGCACTCACCGTGTATTTGAAGTTTGGTACTGTTGTTGACCCATCCAGCCGCTTGTTGATCCTGCGCCTGATGTCAGTAGTGCCGGTTGTGAACTCGACGTACACCAGACCGCGCGTGCTGTCATAGGCTGGGTGGGCAGAGACAGCAGCAATGACATGCACCTTGACCGGATCCCAAGATTTCCCCGGCACACCATGATAATCGTGGAAGCCAGGGTCACTCCCATTCACCCACACTACAACATGATCTTTCTTGAGCCCGTGGGTTTGAATGGTTGTCTCATCAACAAACACCATGCGGGGGATGAGGGTGGGGTCAGTGTGATGCCGTGCCAACAAGTCAGTCGCCACACGCTGCCGGTGTGCTTTCTCCGAGTCTGACAGCCTGTGCCTGAATGTAACACGACGCTGCACCAGCTCAGGCGCAACACGGTGAATGGCATTCAGCAGCTGTGTGGGGGTTGCGTCGTAAGTGGTGGTGATGATGCGCAGTGCATCTTCATGGGCTATGGCCTCGGGCACAGTACGAAAGTACTTGTGCTGTTGCAGCAGCTGCCCACGCACGGGGACCTCCACAGTATACCCCGCGCTGATGATTGCTGCAGCCTGTTTGGCCTGATCATCAGGGATCTTAGGGGGCCGGCCAGTCTTAGGAGCATCATCTACATCACCGCTCTCACGGAAGCGATCATACCACCTCGAAACAAACGCGGCGGTAGGCTCGCTCAGCTGCTGCTGGTCTTGTAACACAGTGTTGAAGTACTGGAGCTTCACTTCAAACATCTGACCTGCCCGGGTGTAATTGACTGCTCCACCAGCAAGACAAGCGATGGCAGAAGCAACCGCCAGGATGCGCACCCATGTGGGCTTGTAAGGTGTGATGGCCCCACGCTGCCTTACTTGGCGGTCATTGACTGCAGGCACAGGGAGGGTGGGCGATAGAAACTTCAGTGTACTCTTGTAGCGCACCCACCACTACATGCTATGGTACCACTGTTATAACGGTCAACTTAGTTTGACCAGACTTTGACCAACTACAGCGGCGAGAGTTGACTTTGCTGGATAGGCAACCATTCCAAGTGGGAGCTGTTTTAACAGACATCCCTCCTCTGTGCATGCAGAACTCACCCACAAGAGCCCTCCTTTTCTCTGGCATAGCAGCAGCAGCTGGTGAATTTCGTGCTGTCACTGGGTCCAGCTGCAGGTGGGTGTCTCCCTGGGCATGTCCTGTGCCTGCTGCTGTAAGCACTAGTCATAAGCAATTGTTTGGAACCTAGGTGGGGCCGATGCGGACGGGCTGCGGGACGAGATTGAGCCTTTGACTGACTCAGCCAAGCAGATGGTGACAGGCTGGACCTGCTGTGGTGTTCCACTGGCGACGATTGCGGGCAGCGACGTTACAAACGGATTGCGCACGTTGAGATATGTCCATTACCTCTTTCAAATTGCACTGGTGCTTTGCCGGTGCTTGCGAATGTGTCGTAATGAGGTTGAGTCAACACGTAAGTAACTCGGACTGAATGCGAGAATGTCTGGTGTATTGCTTGCACCAATGTCAAACTTTCCCGAGCAGCGTGACGTGCTTGGTGCGCTGTAGAGAATTCAGTTGTCTGGTGATCATGCAAAAATGATCAACTCAGGTGTGCAGCCTGCAGGGCACACATTGGAAAACTGCCCGGCCCAGCTGCGTGTTTTGGTAGCAGTAGTGTTTCGGGATACTGCTTGGGTGCGCATTTGCAAGTGACATGCAATTCAGCACAAAAACTGCCTGACCTGGTAACTGCCCCATTACCACCCTGAGCACAACACAACATGTGTGGTACAAAGGTGCTGCTGTGTAGTAAAGACAACGAAGAAGCGTTTTATGCTGCCTCAGCAGCTGGCACCCCTGATGAAGTTTGCAGCATTTGTGCCAGCTGTACAGCCTGTCAGCCCAGATGCGCGCGTGCAACGCCTGAAGCATGCACTGCTGGAAATGCCCACACTAATCACTCCACAGGGCACAAATGCACCACTCTGCATGCTCTTATGCAGTCAGCACTCAACACAAGCAATGACCTGCATGTCCAGTACAATGCACATGCGTACTGCAGCAGTACAACAGCAGCAACAGCTTACGTTACAACAGCGAAAGGAAGCACTGCACAAGGGCAACTACAAACATCACCAGCAACACCCCAAAATCTCAAGCCACACAGTGAGCAGGACTGCATGGCAGTGGCCATGATTTCACTGAATCAGGTGTACCGGGCGGGCGGGTAACCACCCCCAGTTCCGACATGGCGGTGCCCCGGGGGGTCCTCAAACACAGTCCCCTCAGGTGTGCTGAGCACGCGCCACAACAAGGGCAGGCCCTTGGTGTCAGCCTTCACTGACCCCTTTGGCAAATCCTTGAAAATCTTGAGCACCATCCTCTGCAGCTCTGCTGGCTTGCTGAAGTCGTGTTCAGCGCTATATATATCCCCACGCACACGCGGCTTCACATTGCCAAACACGTGCTCAATTGCCCTATTCATGTCTGGTGAATAGGTGGGCAAATCAACCTTATTCAGGTCTTTGTCCAAGGTGATAACCTCCTTTCCCTCCTCCCCCTGCGCATACTGCAGGCAGCTGACATTGACTGCCTTCTGGATCGCCACGTTGTCAAAGCTCAGCACAGGCCACTGCTGTGTCTTCTGTTTGAAGTCGTGCACGATCAGCCACAGGTTGTCTTCAAACTCCTCTGCTGTGGTGGATGCTGCTATGTCTCCCTTTGCTTTTGTCTGCAGGAGAAGGGCAGCAAGGATGGGCAGCGGCAAGCTGTATCAGCGGTTGCGCATAGCCATAGAGCGCGCAGAGCACCTGAACAGCCATGTGAACCTGTGGGACTATGAAGTGCCAGCAGTAGTGGCAGGACGCGCTGCGCCAGTGATGATCTACAACAGTACAGAGGGGGTGAAGGTGGTGGTGAAGTGTGAGGGGTGCTGCCCTGGGAGGTGCCACTACCGCATGGCCACGCCCAAAACCCTAAGCCAGGCTGGGGCCCTGATCTGCAGGCTGTGCATGGTTGGTGGTGGGAAACCAGAGCGGGATGGTGTGTGCAAGCCATGCGCCACAGAGCAAGACTTCATTGTTGTGGTGTGGGAGCTTGATCTGGATCAGCAGTTCATGCATCAGGTAGTGCCGCCGTACTGGCACCAAAGCAGCGACTTCTACAACTATGTGTTTGGCTACTATGTTCAGGTGGATGGATGTGTGCATTGGAGAGGCATGTACCGCTACACCTCCACAGAGGTGCTGCAGGCAGATTTTGGCCAAGCCCTGAGTGCCCTTGAACAAGGGGCCACCTTGGTGCGCATTCACGCTACTGATTTGCAAAGCCAAGATCTGGTGGCTGCAACCCTGACAGCTGGTCAGGGTTTTGTGGGCATTGTGCTAAGCCCTGCCTATGCTTGCCAGCAGGTGTGCTATCAAAGTCAAAGCCTGCCTTACATCCAAGCCCTAGTTGGCGTCAACACCAACCTGCTACTGTCATGGGGTCCAGCTGGCAGCATACTCATTAGCAAGAAGTAACGCACTCACCGTGTATTTGAAGTTTGGTACTGTTGTTGACCCATCCAGCCGCTTGTTGATCCTGCGCCTGATGTCAGTAGTGCCGGTTGTGAACTCGACGTACACCAGACCGCGCGTGCTGTCATAGGCTGGGTGGGCAGAGACAGCAGCAATGACATGCACCTTGACCGGATCCCAAGATTTCCCCGGCACACCATGATAATCGTGGAAGCCAGGGTCACTCCCATTCACCCACACTACAACATGATCTTTCTTGAGCCCGTGGGTTTGAATGGTTGTCTCATCAACAAACACCATGCGGGGGATGAGGGTGGGGTCAGTGTGATGCCGTGCCAACAAGTCAGTCGCCACACGCTGCCGGTGTGCTTTCTCCGAATCTGACAGCCTGTGCCTGAATGTAACACGACGCTGCACCAGCTCAGGCGCAACACGGTGAATGGCATTCAGCAGCTGTGTGGGGGTTGCGTCGTAAGTGGTGGTGATGATGCGCAGTGCATCTTCATGGGCTATGGCCTCGGGCACAGTACGAAAGTACTTGTGCTGTTGCAGCAGCTGCCCACGCACGGGGACCTCCACAGTATACCCCGCGCTGATGATTGCTGCAGCCTGTTTGGCCTGATCATCAGGGATCTTAGGGGGCCGGCCAGTCTTAGGAGCATCATCTACATCACCGCTCTCACGGAAGCGATCATACCACCTCGAAACAAACGCGGCGGTAGGCTCGCTCAGCTGCTGCTGGTCTTGTAACACAGTGTTGAAGTACTGGAGCTTCACTTCAAACATCTGACCTGCCCGGGTGTAATTGACTGCTCCACCAGCAAGACAAGCGATGGCAGAAGCAACCGCCAGGATGCGCACCCATGTGGGCTTGTAAGGTGTGATGGCCCCACGCTGCCTTACTTGGCGGTCATTGACTGCAGGCACAGGGAGGGTGGGCGATAGAAACTTCAGTGTACTCTTGTAGCGCACCCACCACTACATGCTATGGTACCACTGTTATAACGGTCAACTTAGTTTGACCAGACTTTGACCAACTACAGCGGCGAGAGTTGACTTTGCTGGATAGGCAACCATTCCAAGTGGGAGCTGTTTTAACAGACATCCCTCCTCTGTGCATGCAGAACTCACCCACAAGAGCCCTCCTTTTCTCTGGCATAGCAGCAGCAGCTGGTGAATTTCGTGCTGTCACTGGGTCCAGCTGCAGGTGGGTGTCTCCCTGGGCATGTCCTGTGCCTGCTGCTGTAAGCACTAGTCATAAGCAATTGTTTGGAACCTAGGTGGGGCCGATGCGGACGGGCTGCGGGACGAGATTGAGCCTTTGACTGACTCAGCCAAGCAGATGGTGACAGGCTGGACCTGCTGTGGTGTTCCACTGGCGACGATTGCGGGCAGCGACGTTACAAACGGATTGCGCACGTTGAGATATGTCCATCACCTCTTTCAAATTGCACTGGTGCTTTGCCGGTGCTTGCGAATGTGTCGTAATGAGGTTGAGTCAACACGTAAGTAACTCGGACTGAATGCGAGAATGTCTGGTGTATTGCTTGCACCAATGTCAAACTTTCCCGAGCAGCGTGACGTGCTTGGTGCGCTGTAGAGAATTCAGTTGTCTGGTGATCATGCAAAAATGATCAACTCAGGTGTGCAGCCTGCAGGGCACACATTGGAAAACTGCCCGGCCCAGCTGCGTCTTTTGGTAGCAGTAGTGTTTCGGGATACTGCTTGGGTGCGCATTTGCAGGTGACATGCAATTCAGCACAAAAACTGCCTGACCTGGTAACTGCCCCATTACCACCCTGAGCACAACACAACATGTGTGGTACAAAGGTGCTGCTGTGTAGTAAAGACAACGAAGAAGCGTTTTATGCTGCCTCAGCAGCTGGCACCCCTGATGAAGTTTGCAGCATTTGTGCCAGCTGTACAGCCTGTCAGCCCAGATGCGCGCGTGCAACGCCTGAAGCATGCACTGCTGGAAATGCCCACACTAATCACTCCACAGGGCACAAATGCACCACTCTGCATGCTCTTATGCAGTCAGCACTCAACACAAGCAATGACCTGCATGTCCAGTACAATGCACATGCGTACTGCAGCAGTACAACAGCAGCAACAGCTTACGTTACAACAGCGAAAGGAAGCACTGCACAAGGGCAACTACAAACATCACCAGCAACACCCCAAAATCTCAAGCCACACAGTGAGCAGGACTGCATGGCAGTGGCCATGATTTCACTGAATCAGGTGTACCGGGCGGGCGGGTAACCACCCCCAGTTCCGACATGGCAGTGCCCCGGGGGGTCCTCAAACACAGTCCCCTCAGGTGTGCTGAGCACGCGCCACAACAAGGGCAGGCCCTTGGTGTCAGCCTTCACTGACCCCTTTGGCAAATCCTTGAAAATCTTGAGCACCATCCTCTGCAGCTCTGCTGGCTTGCTGAAGTCGTGTTCAGCGCTATATATATCCCCACGCACACGCGGCTTCACATTGCCAAACACATGCTCAATTGCCCTATTCATGTCTGGTGAATAGGTGGGCAAATCAACCTTATTCAGGTCTTTGTCCAAGGTGATAACCTCCTTTCCCTCCTCCCCCT
The DNA here is from genome assembly GCA_007449985.2 of Desmodesmus armatus. NCBI lineage: Eukaryota > Viridiplantae > Chlorophyta > Chlorophyceae > Sphaeropleales > Scenedesmaceae > Desmodesmus > Desmodesmus armatus. The sequence continues at coordinate 6,147 of VIIQ02000173.1, read as the reverse complement.
GCGCATACTGCAGGCAGCTGACATTGACTGCCTTCTGGATCGCCACGTTGTCAAAGCTCAGCACAGGCCACTGCTGTGTCTTCTGTTTGAAGTCGTGCACGATCAGCCACAGGTTGTCTTCAAACTCCTCTGCTGTGGTGGATGCTGCTATGTCTCCCTTGGCTTTTGTCTGCAGGAGAAGGGCAGCAAGGATGGGCAGCGGCAAGCTGTATCAGCGGTTGCGCATAGCCATAGAGCGCGCAGAGCACCTGAACAGCCATGTGAACCTGTGGGACTATGAAGTGCCAGCAGTAGTGGCAGGACGCGCTGCGCCAGTGATGATCTACAACAGTACAGAGGGGGTGAAGGTGGTGGTGGTGAAGTGTGAGGGGTGCTGCCCTGGGAGGCGCGTCACTCATCATATTTCACTCAATCATTGAATGCGCTTCTGGCACTCTGTGCACAGCACTGCACGATCTGTTTGTGCACAATATGGCAGGAAAGTTGCTGAAGTTACCATAAATGCAACAAGTCACAGTACAAATGTGAGACATGCATCAATCAATGCCCAAAAGTACACACCAGTCAATTTGAGGGACACGTCACACAGACCTGTACCCAGACAGGCAAGTTCGGATGGACTGGCCAGCCAGGTGCATGCTATGCACTGATGGGGGTTTATCCTCGGAGAAGGATGAAAATCCTTCGGAGAGCCTGTGGTGGTCCAAAAGAGTAACAAAATGTGTAAAAAAATGTGTAATTCCTGTGTATCCTTCACGCGCGCGCCCATCAGCCCCACAGAAACCATCAAAAAAGAACAAGGAACCCTTTCCTGTGGAGATACGAACCGGCAGGCCAAAACATTTGAGCAGCGACAGCAAACGCGAAACAGCAGTTGCCATGCCAAGGCCAAGAAACGCTAAACGTTTGTTTAAAGATACATCCAAACACTATGAGAGTTGTACGGAGCCCGGAGCAGCGCCGTTCAGGCAGCAAGAACCGCGATGCTTGCTGCTGATGTCGAGGCCACCTGCGTAATCGGGACGCCCTTTGTGCGCGAATTTGACTACAGAAAACGTCAAGTACTTTGGCATCATCACAGGCACAAACGAGCACATCGGCCAGGGACACGTGGCACCTAGCATATTGCACGCGCAGTCGCTCCTCCGGCTCGCGTAGCAACGGAAAACAACATTATGTGCAGCATACTATGCTTTCGACACCTGGCAGCTGCTGTGTTACCCATGGCCATCAATCAGCCCCAGAGTCTTTGGGGGGGGGGGGTGCGGAATCAGAAGTCTCCTGGTGGTGGTCTGCTGTCCCAGCCAGCACGCGTCTGACTAGAACGACTACACAAAACAAAAATGGCAGGGGGAGCCCAGAGGGGGGGGCGGGCAGCATGACTGTGGCATGCTGGTGAGCAGGCTGACAACACTGCTGCACTGGGCCATCGTGGTCCAGTGGTGCTGACACAACACAAGCGCTGCTGCACTGACAAGCAACTGAAGGACTGCTCAGGCCCTGCCCTGAACTTGATCAACGTCAAACAAGAAGAAGCTCTTTGGTGGTGTTCTGCCCGTGTCTGAGGACAGCCAAGACTCAGATGAGGTTCTAGGAAATTGCGGGGGGAAGGGGCGCAGCCCACCCCCCTGGGCTCTCCCGCCCTCCCCCTTATGACTCTGTGATGCTAGTGAGCAAGCTGCAAGCACTGCTGCACTGGGCCATCTAGGCCTGATGGTGATGACCCAACACAGGACAAGCACTGTTGCAATGGGCCATCAACCCGGCAAAGCACTGCTCAGGCCCTGCCCTGACCTCGACCGTTGACCACTTCGACGGGGGACCGCGATAGCGCTGATTTCATTGACTTAGGTATGCTCCAGACTGCACCCTGCCACTCAAGGTCTGGTGAGAGTACACCCACAGTCACTCTTGTGTTTTAAACTGCTGTACAGCCTTGTTGTGTTGACCTCAAGACTATTGAGATAGTCTAACGTTCGAACTCCAGTCGAGACAGTCAGTATATGAAAGCAACGGTGTTATGAGTAAGCTCGATACTTTATCTTTTGGTTGTCAACGGCCTGTCACAACCGTAATCCGGTTGGTCGGTCGAAGGCCAGTCGACCTTTCGGCATCAAGCACGAGCCCTGCGCTCATGCTCGACACTTCCAATTCCTTCTGGTTATCTTTCCTACATCATTTCCAGTTGTATCTGTTATCTTGTTCGGTCATTGGTAACCTCGTCGTTCACAGGATTCCCTGAGTCCGAGCCCAGACTCTCTTTATGGCATCCAAAGTCATAGGAAAGTCTAGTCTTGGCATGCACGCACTGACAGAGCGTTCCACAGCTCTCAACAAGTGGTAGCGGAGACCTCGGTCTTCGTTGCCCAATTTAGCCCATCAGCTTCCCACTCGCCTTACAATCATCGTATGGAGTTCGAACAGTTCCAGGCGCAGCTGTCGCAGCAGTCGGAGCAGCTTCAACAGCTGATGCAACAGCTTGCGCTGGAGCGGCAGTCGCGTGTGCAGCTGGAACAGCAACTGCAACAGCAGCACGTGATGGCATCGGTGCGTACACCTAAGCCTCCTGAGACGGACGGTAAGAAACCCACACCGGAGCACTTCTCCGAGGCGTTCGAGGTGTACGTTGCGCAGAAGGGTGTGAATCTCAACAGCCCTGCAGCTTGCCAGCTTGCAGCAACCTTCTTGAGGGATGCTGCCCTTGATTGGTATGTCATTCACCAGCAGGAGGTGTCAGCAGGTAGAGCAGCACCCTTCACCAGTTGGCAGCAGATGAAGCAAGCCTTTATGCAGCGCTTTGCACCCTACGACACCCATGAGCTTGCACGCTCCCGGTTGGATAGGCTCCTGCAAACCCGCAGTGTTGCAGAGTATGCTTCGCAGTACACCGCCCTCATGCTGCAGCTGCCGGCGATGGATGAGGGCACCCGCATTCACTTCTTTGTGCGCGGCCTCAAGCCCGCAGTGAGAGTGCAGGTGGCCCTCCACCAGCCGCAGTCCTTGGACGCAGCCGTCAGCCTGGCTATGGCAGCCGACACCATGCTGTTTAGCGGTGGGCTGGCAGCGCTCAACCCCTTCGGCAGCTTTGGCGGCAGCAGCAGCGGTGGCGGTGGCGGTTACCGCAACCCAGCATTTGGCAGCAGGCCCAGTGGCAGCAGCAGCCACCCCGCCCCCATGGAGCTTGGGTCGCTGCAGCGTGCCCCACAGCGCAACCCTCAGCAACCCCTTACCAGCGGCAAAGTGCCCTACTGCAGCTGGCATCACCGCCAAGGGCACTGGACCGCCGACTGTCGTCAGCGTGCTCGCTCAATGCGCACACAGCACCCTGACGGCAAGGCGGCCAAGCAGTAGTTCGCTACTGCTGTGCTAGGAGTGGGCTGTACTGCAAGGCAAGTCGGCTTTGCCCTGCCGTAGCAGTATGGGAAGCCTACTAGGTTCCAGTCTTCGGTCTTCTAGCAGCTCAGGTTCCCCCCTCCCCGGTGTTTCAGTTCAGCTGGCGTGCGGGGCAGTGCGCTAGGCCAGCTACTGCCCTAAGAGCTACCACCCCTGTCCCAGGCAAACCCAGCGCTGGTCGTGTGCGTAACAGGGACAGACAGGACTGGCAGCTTTGCCCTGAGGAAGCAGCAAAATATGCAGCGCAGTTTGGGGGCTTTCAGACAGCACTGTGCCAGGCAAGCCCAGGTGACCCGACTTGGCAGGCCAGCCAGTCTCGCCTCCGGCAGTCGTGCGCTGGCGAATGGGCTTACAGCCCTGACGCCATGTCCTTTGGTGACTTTCAGCGGCATCCCGAAGTCGCGGGAGACAACTATTGGATCTGTGCCCCTTTCCGCTCAGCAGGCAGCCTCCTCAAGCATTACCTCACACAGCGCCAGCAGCACAACAGCAGACTCGACGATACTTTCCCACTGATGGAGTCCGTCTTCCTGGTGCCGAAACTCACCAAGAAGCCATGGTGGCCCCTCACCCACAGCTTTCAGATCATCCATGAGTACCCTGCTGGTACTCCCGGCTTGTTTCAGGCGGCCCAGCCTGACGGCAGTTGGCAGGACATGGGCCCACTCAGGTGGCCTGTGGTGGTGCTGCGGGATTCCCCTCTCCGCCTCAGGTCAGCTTCCGCTGGGCGCGGCTATGGCCCTGCCTTTCAGCCCCTTCAGGTTCCCATCACAGCCACCTCCACCCAGGGTCTCTACTACGAGCGCATTGGGAGGCCCACTGCGTCTCAGGTTGCGCCCTCACCAGCACAGCCCTCGCCTGGGTTGGACCCCATCGCCAACACTGTTATCCGGCTCCGTGTTTCTGTTCGTGGACAGCATTTGGTTGCATTGCTGGATTCTGGTGCTACTGACAACTACGTTGACACCAGGTGGGCTACGGAGTTGTCACTTCCTGCTACATCTGTTCCAGGCAAGTCTGTCAAGCTTGCCAATGGCATGTTGCAGGATGCATCCCAGCAAATTGCTGCATTACCTTTTAGGATTGGCTCTTTCAAGGATTCCCAGCCCTTTACTGTCACTGACCTGGCAGTTGATGACATTGTTCTTGGGAAGCCTTGGTTGACTTTTCACAATCCTTGCATTGATTGGCAAAGTAATCTTTTGTTCTCACATCTAAGGGTGTTCAGCATACCCTGCCAACTGTTGTGCTGACCCCGAGGATGTTAGCTTGATCTCGGCTATGGCAGCAGTCAAGTCTGTTGAGCGTGGTGCATCTGCATTTTTGGCGGTTCTTACTGAGGTGCAGTCAGGTCCTGATGCTCTGAACTGACCCCTTTGCCTCAGCTGTTGCTGACATGCCTCTGCCTGCCTGCCACGGCAGTTCGGCCACTCAAGTGCGCCATGTGCTGTTGAAGCACAAGGGTGTGTTCAGCAAGGTCACAGGTGCCACCCCTGCGTGGGGTTGAGCATGACATTTTATGCAGCCAGGGGCCAAGCCTCCGTTTGGTCCCATCTACCAGCTGAGCCCTTTTGAGCTGGAGGAGTGCAAGCGTCAGCTAACTGAGCTGATTGAGAAGGATTTCATTCAGCCCAGCAAGTCACCTTATGGTGCACCCATCCTTTTTGTGCGCAAGAAGAATGGGAAGCTGCGCATGTGTGTTGACTACAGGGCACTCAACAAGCTCACTGTTAAGAATCGGTACCCTTTGCCTCGTATTGATGAGTTGCTTGACAGGTTGCATAATGCCACTGTGTTTTCCAAGCTTGACTTGGACAGTGCGTACCACCAAGTCAGAATTGAGGAACAAGACATTCCCAAAACTGCATTCAGGACCCGTTACGGTCATTATGAGTGGAAGGTGTTGCCTTTTGGTCTCACCAATGCACCTGCCACTTTCCAAGGTCTCATGCATCATGTATTGCATGCGTATCTGGACCGTTTGTCATTGTGTATCTAGATGACATCTTGGTTTACTCTGCTACTGAGGCTGAGCATGCCCAGCATCTGGATTTGGTGTTGCAAGCATTGGAGGAAAATCAGCTACATGCTGGCCTCACAAAGTGTGCTTTTGGTCTGAAATACGTGGAGTTCTTGGCATGTGGTGTCCCCAGATGGCATCCGTCCTGATCGGCCAAGATCTCTGCCGTTCAGGATTGGCTCTCCCAGTAATAGCATCAAGTGCGGCAGTTTTTTGGGCTCACCTCCTACTATCGGAAGTTCATTCGGCATTAAAGCAGCATGGCTCTGCCTTTGACAGAGCTCACTCGAGAGCACTCCCCTGGCGTTGGCGCCCAGCGGTGGAGCAGCAGGCTTTTGAGGCTTGAAGCAAGCCGTCTCCACAGCCCCTGCTCTCGCGATGCCAGACCCCAGCCGCCCTTATCAGGTGTTCACTGATGCATCAGGTTTTGCTTTGGGTGCTGTTTACTGCAGGATCATGGTCACGGTCTGCAGCCAGTTGCTTACATCAGCCAGAAGCTGTCTGATACTGAGAAGCGGTACCCTACTGGCGACCGTGAAATGTTGGGTATTGTGCATGCATTGCAGCAGTGGCGCTGCTACCTTGAGGGTGCTGAGTTCACTGTGAACTCTGATCACCTGAATCATACATGGTTTGCAGCCAAGAAGGCTCAAAACATGTCACGTCGTCAAGCAAGTGGACTGAGTGGCTTGAGTCTTACTACGGTGTGTGTTGATATTCAGTGGAGGAAGGCA
>VIIQ02000172.1:0-193098 GCA_007449985.2 Desmodesmus armatus | reverse complement strand
CCCACTCACCTCCTCTCTTCTAATTCCACCAACCCCTCGCTAGCCGCATCCCAGCGCCGCACCACCACCTGCCCCCTCCCACCCACCCCCACACACCCACCAATACAACACACAATGTCTAGTAGACCACCCACCCCCCTCCCCTCATGCCCACCCCCCAGACCCCACTCACCTCCTCCTCTTCTAATTCCACCAACCCTCGCTAGCCGCATCCCAGCGCCGCACCACCACCTGCCGTGGCTGCAGCAGCAGGAAGGTGCTGACAGGGGGGTCGCAGCGCCACACGGCCCTCCCCTCCCCCCCCCCCCCCTGCCAACCCAAACACCCTCCCCCTCACATTTAGTGACCCCCCCCCCACACACACACACAACCTCGATCCTTGTTACCTCGCATTCACGCACTTTTCCTGCAGGTTGATGATGTCTAGCGTCTCCACCTGCCGCCGACGCACTGTTCGGTATGAGGGACTACGTCACTGTTGCTTGCCTATCTAGTAGGACAGCCTTAGTGAGCTTGCATGTATCCAAGTACTCCCTCTGTCGACACACACACCGGGGGGGGGGGGGGGGGGTGAGGGCCACTCACCTCCTCCTCTTTGATTCCACCACCAACCCCTCGCTAGCCGCATCCCAGCGCCGCACCACCACCTGCCCTTTGTCCCCCCCCCCCCTCACACACACACACACACACACACACACACACACACACACACACACCAACACACACACACACATACACACACACACACACACACACACACACACACACACACACACACACACAACACACACACCACACACACACACCACACACACACACAACACACACACACACACACACACACACACACACACACACACACACACACACACCACACACACACACAACCACACACAACACACACACACACACACACACACCACACACACCACACACACACACACACACCACACACACACACACACACACACACACACACCACACACACACACACACACACACACACACACACACACCACACACACACACACACACCACACACACACACACACACACACACACACACACACACACACACACACACAACACACACACACACACACACACACACACACACACACACACACACACACACACACACACATCCTTGGATGGTTGCATTGGCTGGATGCACTCCCTGTGTCTACACACCTGCCTGCCCTACACCCAACTGCGTCCCCTTTCCCCCCCCCCCAAACACACAACACTCACCTCCTCCTCTTCCACTTCCACCAACCCCTCGCTAGCTGGGTCCCAGCGCCGCACGACCACCTGCCGTGGCTGCAGCAGCAGGAAGGTGCTGACAGGGGGGCTGAGGGTGCCAGGGTCCTGCCTGCTCCTGGCTTGAAACGATACAAAGTGCAGCCCGGGGGGCAGCATCTTCACTCCCTTGAAGCGAGGACCACTCAGGAATACCTGCCCGGGGGGGGGGGGGATGCACAGTACATGTGACACATTGAGCAAAAGCATGGGAGGGGGGGGGGGAACCGGCGATGCAAGGAACACATGACACAGTCAGCAAAAGCATGGAGGAGGGACGTTGTGTGGGTGGTGATGCTGACGGGGCAAGGCGGGGGGGGGGGGGGGGGGCTTTGGTTGCTGACAGGGGGCGTAGGGTGCCAGGGTCCCTTCTGCTCCTGGCTTGAAATGATACAAAGTGCAGCCCGGGGGGTAGCATCTTCACGCCCTTGAAGCGGGGACCACTCAGGAACACCTGGCGGGGGGCACAAGGGCAATGCAAAGTACACAGCGCGAAACAACATGGGGGAGGGATGTTGTGTTGGTGGTGATGCTGACGGGGCAAGGGGGGGTGCAGCAGCAGGAGGGTGCTGACAGGGGGGCTGAGGGTGCCAGGGTCCCGCCTGCTCCAGGCTTGAAACGATAAAAAGTGCAGCCCGGGGGGAAGCATCTTCACGCCCTTGAAGCGGGGACCGCTCAGGAAAACCTGGCATGTGTGTGGAGAAAAAATAAGTCAAGTGGTCAGGGCTGGGGGGTGGGGTGGGGGGTGGGGGGGGGGGGGGGGGGTCATAGTTAATGGCAGGCCCAGCTCGGCTACTGCTGCTGTGGCATGGTACAGGCACAAACGTGTCCATACTGATCCATCTCTTATCCACACTACACGGCAGGCAGTGCTCTGTTACTGCTGCTGTTGCATGGTGCAGGATTACAATAGCCCACCTGCTGGTCCAGGCCTATGGGTGTGGCCTCAGGGACGTCCAGCAGCAGTATCGTGGCGCCATGTGTCGCCAGTTTGCGTGCCGAATCTGGATCCAGCTGCACCGAGTAAGCCTGCTGCCATACAGGTGCTGCAGCAGCTGCTGTCATGCTGCTGATCTACTGCAGTTGAGCAGAGACTGGCTGTCAGGTGGCGTGAGACCAGATACAATAATAGAAAGATATAAAGCTGTGTATCGTGTGTTGTGAGTGGATGGATTGCTTGGGAGAGTCGCGTCCAGTGTTTCGACCTCCAGATCGCTGATCTGTTGAAACCTTGTTCCGAATCCGAGTAATGAAGCGTGTCATCACTTGACCAATCTGTAAGCAGTGAAGATTTCAAACATCACTAATCGGGTTCTGCTGCATGCTTCAACTGCTGCTGCTTCAAACACAACCGACCATGCAGCTGTCTCCCCACTCCACCCAACTGCAGTCCTCCTGAACCTTCATGCGAAGCCTCTCTCCCCCGACACTTTCCTAGTCAACACATATGGCATCTCTCTTCGCAGCTTTCGAGGATGTGGAGCGCCTGGTGGCAAGGACTGTAACAGAAGCAGCATCTGCTGTTGTTGAGAGCACCAGCGAGTTTCCAAAGGCAGCCCATGATACTTCAGCACGCCATTCGAAGCTCGTAGTACCGCTTTCTACAACCCAGGCGGCAAAACAGGCCAAGAAGGCAACCAGCAGTTGGGAGGACTTTGACTGGCAGGTGGGTGGAGAGTTTCAGCAGTTGGTGTAGCATAGAAGTTGGAGGGGCATAGAAGGCTGGAGCTAGTTGTGTGAGTGCAGGTTGTTTTACTGAAGACTAAACCGAAGAACACCCCCCCTTGGAAGCTCAGACCTTGCGCAAGGCAAACTGCTGGGGTGCACCTGTGCGATATCTTTTAGCAGCACAGGAGCATAGAAAGACATGCCATGCATGGGGTGCAGCCGTTGGTATATAGTGAATGGCGTGAGGTTGGGGAGGGGCATAGAAGGCTGGACGTTACGTCAGTTGAGGAGGTATGCCTGTACAATCCACGTCACTGACAAACGCAGGGGATTAGGGGGAGTGTGGGTGGCTTGGTTCTAGGTCGCTGTGGCGTTGTTCCGCACCACTAGGACTCACAACTGCACAAACCCAACTCCAATCAGTTTTTGCAATATACTGACCAACTTGAACCCAGTCAACCCAGTCAACCAAAACTGGATTCATTTTTTGATAGGTACAAGGGGGGCGGACCCCCACCGGCTGGCCACACACACACAACAGCCGAGGCTGCCAGGAGCCCAAGGTCTTGCCTCACACCGATGAGAGACGCCTAACACCTTTTTACACTCAGGAGGTGCCCAGTGCCCGGACCAAAGTCGCATGGGAGAACTGGATTCACTGCCCTGCTGTCTTTCTGTGTGCAGGAGCAGCAAGGTCACTGGCAGGATGCACTGCAGCAGCTGCAGGAACGCAGCAGCGGCAGCAGCAGCAGCGGCAGTGCAGGAGCTGCAGACAATGGTAGGGAGTCCTACTTAGCACACGGGGTGTTGCTCATTAGTCCCGTCGTGAAACCACAACCCTGAAGAAACACATTTTTCAGCCCTGAGTGACCATGCGTGGACTGTTCCTTCATGTTTCATGTGATGGTGCCGTCCCTGTTGCCCCATGAGCCTCTAGCTCCCTTGCGGGTTGCACGGCTTGTCGTGCCAAGTACTGTAAATGTCCCTTCGTGTTTGTTGCTTTGCAGCTGGTCGGGGTCTCTCCCCCATGCAGCTGAGTGAGCAGTTGCAGGAGCTCTATCAGCAGCTGCTGGCGCTGCCAGACCCCCTGCCTGCCCTCAGGGACGCAGCAGCACTCACCTCAAAAACACAAGGTAGGGTTGTAGACCCCTTCACTTGTTGAGGGGAGTTGTTCATCTTTGGCACGGGGTGGGGGGTGGGGGGGTTGTGACAGGTGGATATAGCTTTTGATGGGCGACTGGCTCTTGGCAGCGGGGTATGGCTCTTTTATCACCCCAGCCTGCCCTCAAAACTCACCTCAATAACACAAGGTAGAGTTGTAGACCCGTTGATTTTCGGGGGGGGGGGGGTCACACTTTTTTCGGGGGGGGGGGGGTCACACTTTTTTTCGGGAAGGCTGTCACAGGTGGATACAATCTGTACCATTTTGGGGCAGCTGACTTCGGTCAGTCGGATGTGGCGCTGCCAGACCCCCTGCCTGCCCTCAGGGACGCAGCAGAAGTCACCTCAAAAACACAAGGTAGGGTTGTAGACCCCTTGATTTGTTTTGTGTGTGTGTGGGGGGGGGGGTTGGAGGGGTTGTGTCACATGTAGATACTGTATAATGTATTGGGGCAGCTGACTTTGGTCAGTGAGGGTGGTGCTGCCGGACCCCCTCCCTGCCCTCAGGGATGCAGCAGAAGTCACCTCAAAAACAATGTTTGCTCCTGTGAACATGTTGGTCTACACGTCCCACTACAGCTAATAAGGTCAAGGCATCGTGTTCAACACACACTGTGTGCCAATGCTTTCTGCAGAGCTGGAGGCTAACACTCAGTCCCTTTGCTTTGCATCTGCAGTGCAATTCGCATGCCCAGCTGCACAACCTGCAGCAGGACTTTGCCTGAACCCTGATGCCATGACGCAGCATGACCGGGCCTAAACCCTCAGCACTTCATAAGTTAGGGTTGAAGGCTAAGGTTTTAGGTCAAACTCTGAACCCCGACCCCTTCATGCCAAACCCTCACAAAGTGTGCAAAATATGTTTAAAAAACGATTTGTGTCGTAAAAATAAGGTTCTAACCCCCACACACCTGCCCTTGCTGCAGAGCTGGAGGCTTCCAATCGCTCCCTACAGGCCCAGCTTCACAACCTGCAGCAGGACCAAACTGAGGTGACACAGCTGCTGAGTGACTTCAGGGCGGAACAGACAGCACACAGCAACCTACAGGCGGCACACAAGGCGCTGCAGGTGCGTGTGGGTGAGGGGTTTTGGGTGGGGGTGGGGGTGTGTTGGGGGTGGAGGGGGGATGTGTGTGTGTGGGGGGGGGGGCTCAAGGTCGGCGGTTGAATCATCAACACCCTCACGATTGCTGAACCGCATAGACTGAATCAAAGCAGCTTTGGTTTGCGAGCAGGCGGCACACAGCAACCTACAGGCAGCACACAAGGCGCTGCAGGTGGGTGGGCAGCAGTGCTTTGGAGGGGGGGGGGATAGAGGAGAAGACACGGGGGGGAGACATGGGGGGTGGAGGGGGTGCGAGAGGGAGAAGGGGCAGAGAGAAGGGGGGAGTGGGAGGTGGGAGGGGGGGAGGGAGGGGGGAGGGAGGGGGGTGGGAGGGGGAGACAGGGGAGGGGGGGTGGGTGGAGGGAGAGTGAGGGCAGGGAGAGGGAGAGGGAGAGGGGGTCCAGGCTGGCTTCTGACTGGTTCAGGTCTGACCAAACGCTTCAGCAGGCGGCATACAGCAAATTACACGCGGCGCTGCAGATGCGTGCATGAGCCAATGCTAGGGGGGGTGGAAGGTAAAGGCAGGGGGGAGTGAGAGGAGAGGGGGACAGGAGAAAGGAATGGGCGGGGGGAACGGGCGGGGGGGGGGGGGGGGGAGGAGGGAGAGAAGTGAGGGGGGGGGGTAAAGAGAGAGAGGGGGTCCAGGCTGGCTTCTGACTGGTTCGTGAAGGAAGGCTGCTCCTGAGAGGGTTTGAGCTGGCTGGTAAGCTACCCCAAACCCCTAAGCCTCCTCCCCTTCAACCTCTGACACCCTTGCCCCTGAATGGCATGTGCCACACAGGTGCGGCGACTGTAATGCTGATGCTGTGCTGCATGTGCTTGCAGGATGAGTTGGTCACCATCAAGGGGTCCAGCAGGGAGGCAGGGGGGGGGGGGCAAGGGGCGGGGGGGGCGGGGAGAGGAGGGGGGATGTCTCTCTCTCTCTCTCTCTCTCTCTCTCTCTCTCTCTCTCTCTCTCTCTCTCTCCCTTTCACTCTCTCAGTGTTGCTGCTTGTAATCTGCTGCTCATGCGCATGCAGGCTGAGTTGGCTGCCGTCAAAGATCCATCAGGGAGGCAGAGGGTAGGGGGAATGCGGGGGCTGGGGGGGAGGGGCAAAGGGGCCATGGGGGAGGTGAGGACGGGGGGGTAGAGGAAGGGGGCATCCCCGCTGGTAACACCAAAAAAGGCCTCTCTCTCTCAGAGAGTGACGCTTGTATTGCTGTTTGTGCTTTGCTGCTTGTGTGCATGCAGGATGAGTTGGCCACCATGAAGGGCTCCAGCAGGAACGAAGGGGGGGGGGGAGTATCGGGGGTGTGGGGGGGGGGGGGGAGCAAGAGGCCCGGGGGGGGGGGGGTGAGAAGGGGAGAGAGGAAGCGGCGACCTTCCTCTCACAGGGTGTGACACGTGTGTTGCTGCTTGTGTTTGCTGCTTGTATGCATGCAGGATGAGTTGTCTGCCGTCAAGGGCTCCAGCAGGGAGGCAGAGCAGCTGCAGCAGCAGCTGGAGGAACAGAGCACAACCATACGCAGCTTACAGGTCAGGCCGCACCCCTCCTGCTTTGCTGTGTTCAGGTTTTAGGATTGCCGTGTTCGGGGTTTAGGGTGGGGTCTGGGGGTAACCTAGCACAATGCAGGCAACGGATGTGAGGGGCGCCGTCTAAAGCTCGTGTGTGTGTGTGGGGGGGGGGGGGGTGGACAGCAAAGCACGGTGGTGTGGTGTGGAGCAGAGCACAACCATACGCAGCTTACAGGTCAGGCCCACCTGTTCCGCTTTGCTGTTTTCAGGGTTTGGGGTTTGAGTTTGGGGTTTGACACCCAGCACAATGCAAGCACGGCTGTCTGAAGCTCAGTTTGGGGTCGGGGTTGAGTGTTCGTGGTTCAGCCCTCACCCTACACCCAGGTCATGCGAGCAAGGAACGTGCAGGCCACCCTGACCAGCCTGCGCAGTGAGCTTGAGTCCAGCCAGTCTCCCTCTTTTAGCTCATCACACACCGTCGCGTACCCCCCCCCCCCCCACCCACCCACCCACCCACCCACTCACAACCGCCTCTTGCCTCACAGTCCCTTCCTTTGGGGGGGGGGGGGGTAGTTGCAAGCTGATGCTTTCACCGCTGGGCAGTAATCTTGATCTTATTGTGTTGTCTCCCCACACATGCAGGCCACCCTGACCAGCCTGCGCAGTGAGCTTGAGTCCAGCCAGTCTCCCTCTTTTAGCTCATCACACACCGTCGCGTACCCCCCCCCCCACCCACCCACCCACCCACCCACTCACAACCGCCTCTTGCCTCACAGTCCCTTCCTTTGGGGGGGGGGGGTGGTAGTTGCAAGCTGATGCTTTCACCGCTGGGCAGTAATCTTGATCTTATTGTGTTGTCTCCCCACACATGCAGGCCACCCTTACCAGCCTGCGCAGCGAGCTCGAGTCCAGCCAGTCTTCCTTATTTGAGCTCACCACACGCCGCTCCCTCCCCCCCCCCCGCACCCTCCACTCACAGCTGCTTACTACCCACAGTCCCGGAAACTGTTTACACTTCCCTACACACGCAGGCCACCCTGACTAGCCTTCGCAGTGAGCTCGAATCCAGCCAGTCCTCCTTATTCGACCTCACCACCCGTCAGGAGCAGGCAGCAGGCTCAGCCAACACAGCAGAGCAGCTAGCGGTCGAGGAAGTGGAGAGACTCACAGCAGACCTCCTCACCCTCCGAAAGGACAAAGCACTCCTGGAACGGCAGCTGCAGACGCTGAAAACATCGCAGCAGCAGGATTTGAACCCGCGACCTTCATCGACAGCAGGCAGACACGATACAGAGGCAGATACAGACGCCGCCGACCGGCAGCAGCAGCAGCAGCAGCGGCAGCAGCAGCAGATACAGACAACGGAAGCGGAGGCAGCCCTAGCAGCAGCAGAGGAAGCTGTGAGGGATCAACAGCATCAGATCGCGCTCCTGACGACAAAACTGGCGGCGGCGGAGGGGCGTTTGGAGAGGGCGAATGCTGAGCTGGCAAGGCGGCCTGCTGCGGCGGCTGTTGCTGCTATGGCAGAGCAGCTGGCGGCACTGTCTGCGCTCACAGGTGTGCGGGGGGGGGGGTGCTGTGGTGGGCCAGGGGGGGGGGAGCAGTGTGCTGTGCTGTGGTATGGGCTGTTGCTGCGATGGCGGATTGTGGTGCCTACCCTCACAGGTGCGAGGGGGTGTGCTGGGTAGGTGGGGCGAGGGGGTGTCCTGGTAGGGTGGCAGGTGCTGGGGTTGGCGTGCTGTGGTGTGCTGTGCATGGTGGCAGGTGCTGTGACTTGTGTGCTGTAGTGTGATATGCAGGGTGGCAGGGGTGGGGGTTAGTGTGCTGTGCTGTGGTACGAGCTGTTGCTGCGATGGCGGAGCAGCTGGCAGCATTGTCTGCGCTCACAGGTGTGCTGTGGTGTGCTGGGCAGTGCGGCGGGGGCTGGGGATTGGCGTGCTGTGGTGTGCTATGCAGGGTGGCAGGGGCTGGTAGAAATAGTAGTAGCTGTTTTATTTTGAAAGCACTATCTTTGTTACTTCTTGTCTGCAGGCAAGCAGTTAGAGTCGGAGGGTTGGGGCGCAGAGGCCGCCGCAGCAGCAGCCACCGCCCTCTCAACCGACCCGCTCCAACAACTACAGCCCATCCTACAAGAGCGCTGCTCGAAGCTGGTTCATGTTATTTTATTTATGTTCTTACTTACGTTATTCATGTTACTTATTGTCCGCAGGGAGGCAGTTAGAGTCGGGGGGTTGGGGCGCAGAGGCAGCAGCAGCGGCAGCCACCGCCCTCTCAACCGACCCGCTCGACCAAGCCCATCCTTCAAATCCTCATTTATGTTGTTGATCATGTTATTTTCGTCATGGTCTCGTGTGCAGGGAAGCAGTTAGAGTCGGAGGGATGGGGTGCCGAAGCCGCAGCAGCGGCAGCCACCGCCCTCTCAACCGACCCGCTCGACCAGCTGCAGCCCCTCCTACAAGAACGCTGCTCAAAACTCGAGCGAGGTCTGCAAGCAGCAAAGTCTGATGCAGCAGCAGCAGGTGACGCCGCTGCAGCAGCAGCCTCTGAAGTGGAGTCCCTACGGAATGAGCTGCTGCAGTCGCAGCAGCTGGTGCGGCAGTTGGAATCAGACCTTTGGACGCTTAGCAGCAGCAGCAACGGAACTGCCGCCGCTGCTGCTGCTGCTGCTGCTGCTGGTGAGAGCAGCTGCGATACTCTCAAAAGTAGTTTGGACGGTCTGGGGGTGGCCGGTGCGGGGGTGGGGGTGGGGGTGGGATCAACACCAGGGGAGGGTGGTGGGGGAATTACTGGTGGGGTCGGGACGCCGAATGCAGCAGCAGCAGCAGCAGCAGCAGCAGCAGGTGTTAATGGAGATGCAGCAGGTGCTGTGCTGCAGGCGGTTACTGCGCAGAGGGATCGCTTCAGGGCTCGTGTTGTGGAGCTGGAGGGGGGTCAGGCGCAGCTGAGTGCGCAGGTGCAGCAGGCGGTTGCACGGGCGGATGCGGTCACAAGGGACAACGTGGCACTTGTGGAAAAGATCAGGTGTGTGGGGTGGGGGGCAGAGAAGGCCCCCTGGTCAACCCGACAGCAAGGCAGGCAGGTGCAACGGGGAGGCACCTTGAGCGCTACAAGCAGCATTGCAGTAGGGGCCTCAACCACCTGGAGCGTCAGGGCTGAGTCACTGCAAGCACTGCACTCGAAATAGACTCAACTGGTGTGAACTGCACTGCCACACACACCCTCCTCCTTCTCCTCTGCCTCCTTTCTGCCGGCCCCCCTATCCCTGTTTTGTCTCCCCCCCCCCCTGCAAGTGAAATCATCTTTTTCTTAATCAGTTCACACCCTGTTGTTGGCCTGTAGGTTCCTTGAGCGCTACAAGCAGCAGGGTGGTGGGGGGCTCAACCACCCGGAGCGGCAGGGCTCAGTCACTGTCATCCGTGTTGACGGTGCGGGTGTCATTCATGACGTAACCCCCACAGGCAGCGGCATGGCCCCCGGTCAACTTGACAGCAAGGCAGGCAGGTGCGGTGGGGGGGGGGGGGGAAACTGCTCTACAAAAAAATATCCATAAAATTTGGTGTCTTAGTGATCAAAGGTGTCACAAGTGTCATTCGCGTTGACAGTGCGGGTGTCAATCACACTTTGACCCCCACGGGCAGCAACATGGGCCCCGGTCAACTCGACAGTAATGCAGGCAGGTGCGGGGGGGGGGGGTGCTCTATACGAAACTGCATTCCATAATTGTTGGTGTCTTAGTGATCAAAGGTGTCATAGGTGTCATTCGTGTTTGACGGTGCGGGTGTCGATCGGTGGTAAGAACGGCAGCAGGGCTGTGGCGGCCGGCAGCTGTGGCTTGGATTTGAATTTGCTTCCCCCTTTTCCCACCCCCTTTGCTATGACCGCACGTTGCGTACACACGCCGTCAAACTTCTTCAAGCGTGTCCTTTATGCAACTGCAGGTACAGCTGTGGGCCGATCACGATCGGCGGCAAGGGCAGCAGCAGCAGCAGGGCTGGTGCGGCTGGTGGCAGCAATCGGCGGCGGCAGCGTCAGGCTGGCTGCTTTGGGATGCTGGCTGGGGAGGACGGGGCAGCAGCGGCGGAGGTGTTAGGTCCTGAGGCCCGATATATGAAGGAGTATGAAGCACGGCTCAACCCCTTTGCTGAATTCCAGGTGTGTGTGGGGGGGGGGGGGGAGCACCCTGTATTTGTCAGGATGAATACTGAGCTCCCTTATTTTGCTGCAAAAAAGGTGTGTGTTTCAGTTTGGTGGTTTCTTTACCCCGTAGCAAAGGAAGTAGGGATGTTTGGTCCTGAGGCGGTTTTGCACGAAGGAGTATGAGGCACGGCTCAACCCCAATTCTGAGTGTCAGGTGGGGCGCATGTTCAATTGGTTTGGATAAAGGGTATTTTTGACCTCCTGCCTTCCCTGCTGCTGCGGCTGCTGCTGCTGCTGCTGCTGCTGCTGCTGCTGCTGCTGCTGCTGTCAGGCGAGTGAGAGCGAGGCGCGTCTACGGGGCATGCGGCTCCACGACAAGGCCCTGCTCAATCAACACACCCCCACTCCCTCACACATCCTCTGCTGCCGCTGCTGCTGCTGCTGCTGCTGCTGCTGCTGCTGTCGGGCGAGTGAGAGCGAGGCGCGTCTGCGGGGCATGCGCCTGCACGACAAGGCCCTGCTCAATGACTCATCCACACTCCCTCACACATCCTCTGCTGCCGCTGCTGCTGCTGCTGCTGCTGCTGCTGCTGCTGCTGTCAGGCGAGTGAGAGCGAGGCGCGTCTACGGGGCATGCGGCCCCACGACAAGGCCCTGCTCAATCAACACACCCCCACTCCCTCACACATCCTCTGCTGCCGCTGCTGCTGCTGCTGCTGCTGTCAGGCGAGTGAGAGCGAGGCGCGTCTACGGGGCATGCGGCTCCACGACAAGGCCCTGCTCAATCAACACACCCCCACTCCCTCACACATCCTCTGCTGCCGCTGCTGCTGCTGCTGCTGCTGCTGCTGCTGTCAGGCGAGTGAGAGCGAGGCGCGTCTACGGGGCATGCGGCTCCACGACAAGGCCCTGCTCAATCAACACACCCCCACTCCCTCACACATCCTCTGCTGCCGCTGCTGCTGCTGCTGCTGCTGCTGCTGCTGCTGTCAGGCGAGTGAGAGCGAGGCGCGTCTACGGGGCATGCGGCTCCACGACAAGGCCCTGCTCAATCAACACACCCCCACTCCCTCACACATCCTCTGCTGCCGCTGCTGCTGCTGCTGCTGCTGCTGCTGCTGCTGCTGCTGCTGCTGCTGCTGCTGTCAGGCGAGTGAGAGCGAGGCGCGTCTACGGGGCATGCGGCTCCACGACAAGGCCCTGCTCAATCAACACACCCCCACTCCCTCACACATCCTCTGCTGCCGCTGCTGCTGCTGCTGCTGCTGCTGCTGCTGTCAGGCGAGTGAGAGCGAGGCGCGTCTACGGGGCATGCGGCTCCACGACAAGGCCCTGCTCAATCAACACACCCCCACTCCCTCACACATCCTCTGCTGCCGCTGCTGCTGCTGCTGCTGCTGCTGCTGCTGCTGCTGTCAGGCGAGTGAGAGCGAGGCGCGTCTACGGGGCATGCGGCTCCACGACAAGGCCCTGCTCAATCAACACACCCCCACTCCCTCACACATCCTCTGCTGCCGCTGCTGCTGCTGCTGCTGCTGCTGCTGCTGCTGCTGCTGCTGCTGCTGCTGCTGCTGCTGCTGCTGCTGCTGCTGCTGTCAGGCGAGTGAGAGCGAGGCGCGTCTACGGGGCATGCGGCTCCACGACAAGGCCCTGCTCAATCAACACACCCCCACTCCTTCACACATCCTCTGCTGCCGCTGCTGCTGCTGCTGCTGCTGCTGCTGCTGCTGTCAGGCGAGTGAGAGCGAGGCGCGTCTACGGGGCATGCGGCTCCACGACAAGGCCCTGCTCAATCAACACACCCCCACTCCCTCACACATCCTCTGCTGCCGCTGCTGCTGCTGCTGCTGCTGCTGCTGCTGCTGTCAGGCGAGTGAGAGCGAGGCGCGTCTACGGGGCATGCGGCTCCACGACAAGGCCCTGCTCAATCAACACACCCCCACTTCCTCACACATCCTCTGCTGCCGCTGCTGCTGCTGCTGCTGCTGCTGCTGCTGCTGCTGCTGCTGTCAGGCGAGTGAGAGCGAGGCGCGTCTACGGGGCATGCGGCTCCACGACAAGGCCCTGCTCAATCAACACACCCCCACTCCCTCACACATCCTCTGCTGCCGCTGCTGCTGCTGCTGCTGCTGCTGCTGCTGTCAGGCGAGTGAGAGCGAGGCGCGTCTACGGGGCATGCGGCTCCACGACAAGGCCCTGCTCAATCAACACACCCCCACTCCCTCACACATCCTCTGCTGCCGCTGCTGCTGCTGCTGCTGCTGCTGCTGCTGCTGTCAGGCGAGTGAGAGCGAGGCGCGTCTACGGGGCATGCGGCTCCACGACAAGGCCCTGCTCAATCAACACACCCCCACTCCCTCACACATCCTCTGCTGCCGCTGCTGCTGCTGCTGCTGCTGCTGCTGCTGCTGCTGCTGCTGCTGCTGCTGTCAGGCGAGTGAGAGCGAGGCGCGTCTACGGGGCATGCGGCTCCACGACAAGGCCCTGCTCAATCAACACACCCCCACTCCCTCACACATCCTCTGCTGCCGCTGCTGCTGCTGCTGCTGCTGCTGCTGCTGCCAGGCGAGTGAGAGCGAGGCGCGTCTACGGGGCATGCGGCTCCACGACAAGGCCCTGCTCAATCAACACACCCCCACTCCCTCACACATCCTCTGCTGCCGCTGCTGCTGCTGCTGCTGCTGCTGCTGCTGTCAGGCGAGTGAGAGCGAGGCGCGTCTACGGGGCATGCGGCTCCACGACAAGGCTTTACTCGCAGGCAGCCGGCTCATCGCAGGCAGCAAACTTGCACGTGCAGCCATCGCGCTGTATGTGCTGCTGCTGCACGGTGTCATCATGGGGGTGATGTACTTTTCCGCCACCCCCCACACCACCCTCTACGAAACCAGCGGCAGCAGCAGCATACCGTCAGCGGTTGCGGCTGCACGGCTGGCCAATGCTACAGGAGGGGAGGGCGGTGCGGCGGCGGCTGCAGCAGCAGCAGCGGCGGCGGCGGCGGGGGTTGAGGGGTTGCAGAAGGCAGCGGCGGCGAGCGCTGGGGCGGCGGGGGCGGCAGCAGGGGGTGGGGTGCGGTTGCTGCTGCGAGCTTTTGGATCGCAACAGGGGCTGCCTCACTTGTGACCCTTGTGTGTCATGATGTATGCATTGGACATCAATCAAGGTGCATGCCAACGGAACTTCCTCGCAAGCTGGCACGTGCAGCCATCGCGCTGTATGTGCTGCTGCTGCACGGGGTCATCATGGGGGTGATGTACTTCTCCGCCACCCCCCACACCACCCTCTACGAAACCAGCGGCAGCAGCAGCATTCCGTCAGCGGTCGCGGCGGCACGGCTGGCGAATGCTACAGGAGGGGAGGGCGGTGCGGCGGCGGCTGCAGCGGCGGCGGCGGCGGCGGGGGTTGAGGGGTTGCAGAAGGCAGCGGCGGCGAGTGCGGGAGCGGCGGGGGCGGCAGCAGGGGGTGGGGTGCGGTTACTGCTGCGAGCGTTTGCGTTGTGAAATTGTGAGTGCTTGCTTCGCCTGGTCTTTTCTCTTTGTTGCATGTCATTACCCTATGAGCCTGGTGTGGCTCTGGAAAGGGTGCTCAGGCTGAGCCGGGACCTAGTAACAGGGGCTGCCTCATTTGCGACCCTTGAGATTTGATGCTGAAGGCAGCAGCGGTGAGCGCTGAAGCGGCGGGGGCGGCAGCAGGGGGTGGGGTGCGGTTGCTTCTGCGAGCTTTTGCATTGTGAAATTGTGAGTGCTTGCTTCGCCTGGTCTCCTCCTTTTGTTTGATGTTGACGCTCAGCCTGCGCCGGCTGTTGAAAGGGCGGTCAGGTAGGGCTGAGACCCAGGTTAGTCACAGAGGCTACCTCACCCTTGTCACCCTTGTGATGTTGATGATGATGTGTGTATCATGACATGATGCCCATGGTAGGCCCTATGGGCGCCCTCATGAGCCCTTGGCTCGCTGGCTATTGGTGAGGTTGGGACTCTGTACTGTACTGTTACTACATGTACTGTACTGTTCTGCACTGTCAGTGGGATTTGATGTTCATGGAATGCAACTTTGTGTTGATGCTGTGTTGGGCTCAACCCCGGGGTCGCTGGGTGGTGGGGACCTACTCCAGCTTCAAAAAGCTCGGGAAGCGCTGCATTCCTGGTGTGCACACTCCTGGTGCACACAGAAACATGAGAGTCCTTCCCGCTGCGGCAGTGCGTGGCTGGCGATTTTGAAAACCTTCGTTGCTGCAGTGCTGGTATCCCTTGCTGCCATAAGATGGTTTGGGATAACGGGAAGAGCTCTCAAAGTTGTTGCTTCAGTTGCAGTCAAACCTTGGCATGGCAACGACGTGCAACCCACAAGGGAGCCATGGGCGCATGCATGGGGGGTAGCTGACAGTCTGATATTTTCAAACATGGCTGATGCTTATACACCGACCGTGCTCGACACCAAATCCCCAAAGCCACTCCCTACAAACCAGGTGCCTGTAGATGTCCAAGTCAGACAGTATGCGTCAGGAGGTGTGGGGCAGTTCTTCCAAGCTTGCCCACAATCCCAACTGCCTGATTCAGCTTGTGTTGATAAGTAAACACACAAGCACAATGCAAGTGCAAGACGCTTTATCGGATGCCGCCCGAGCAACTAAAGCCAACTGCGTACCTGCCAGCCTATGCCATGGCAACGCCGGCAGCCTCTGGGCCACCAACAAACACACCGCACACTTATAACGTTATAAGTGTGTTAACACACTTTGCGACACACTACATACAAGTACAGTGTTGACCAAATATTACCTCCATAGCCTCCGGCTCGCTTGCACTTTTCGTCTGGGCCAATTTCTGTGACTGCCACTGTGTGCCATGCAAGTACAACTGCAAGCTCAACAGCGGACGATTATCTGGTCAAGGCACAAGGCCGGAAGGGGTGAACCACCACCTTGCCCTCCTCTTACCGCACAGAGCACCACACCCACAAAACAGCCTGGTGCAGACACACTCTTGCCAATGCAGCGGGCACTTGCACCACCGCTAAGTCCTTGCCCTCTGATTGTGCTGGCACAAGCACCCCGCCCAATCCTGAGGCACCACCCTATCCGCCTGCAGCAAACAACATACTCAACACAACACCGGTGCTCAGCATCAGCCCTGCTGGCAGCATCAGCCCATGACAAATCAAAGCACACACGCTGTTGCACACCGACCAACAGACCATTGGTTGCTTGCTGTTACAGCCGTTTTAGATATCTGCGCAGTGACCCAAGCTGCAAATTGCAGCAGACCGCCCAAACGAACCGAGCCCTGCAGTTGCTGCAGGCACATGCACTTGTGGGCCAAAACAAACCAAGTCAACTGTATTCAAAGCATTCCCTCTCAAAGCCTCGTTCCAGCGAAAGTGCGCAGCAACCAAGCAATTGCGCAGCAATCAAGCAATTGCGCAGCAATCAAGCAAACTAGCCACAATCCAGCACGCACTTGCCTGCGCAGCCAGCACTGCCACAGCCACACAGGATACACCACCACTCGCACACGGGGCAGCAAGGCAAGCACCAACACACATTCAACTATGCATTCCCCCTTCCCGCGACACCAGTGACACCCCCCTCCCCTTGCCAACCCAACTTGAAGTACCAAACGCTTGGCCGTCATCTGCACCTGTAAGGCTGAGAAATTGTGGCTTCAAAACAAAAGATAGACAGCTTGCAAATGGTGCCGCCACGTGCACATCCGTCCTCGCTGCCTGTAAGGTCCTACCAGCTGGTCCCTGCACCACCCCCGTCTGAGCTGTTGCTGCCCCCAAGGACGCAAAGTGGCTGCTGCGTGGGGTCTGGCATACCACCTCACTGTCAGTGATAGTGGGAGCAACCCCACCCCTCCCAGCGACACAGCCGCCACGCGTCGCACAAAAACGCTGGCCTTCATATGCCCACACGGAAAAAAGACAGCTGGCAGATCGCGCGGCTGCAGGGATGATTTTACCATCTGGTCCCTGCGCCACCCGCGCCCGAGCTGTTGCCGCCCCAAAGGGCGCAAAGTGGCTGCTGCACTGACAGACGACCCTACCAGCTGATCCCAACACCCCCATCCCTTCCAGCGACAGCACATGCCAACTGCCTTCCAGCAAGAACAGCCCCCAACTGCCAAAACAGGCCTGCCTGTTGAACAGACAGAGGCTAAGTTAGCCTTGATACGAGAGACAGACAGCTTGCACTCCTACCAGCTGGTCCCTGCACCACCCCCGCCCGAGCTGTTCCCGCCCCCGAAGGATGCAAAGTGGCTGGCCCCATCGCGCCCCTCCTCCTCCAGCTGCTGCTGCCGCGCTGGGTCAAACACCTGGATCACACTGGTGTCCATCCCCCCCTCCTCGACAACAGCGACAACAGCCGCCAGTTGCCAAAAGCACTGGCCTTGGTCTGCCATTTTGGCTCTGACAACGAGAGCTATAGATGCCTAATGGTACAACCTGTGGGTGTTGATGCCCACCTACCAGCTGGTCCCTGCACCACCCCGCCCGAGCTGTTCCCTCCCCCAAAGGATGCAAAGTGGCTGGCTCCATGGCGCCCCGCCTCTTCCAGCTGCTGCTGCCGTGCCGGGTCGAACACCTGGATCACACTGGTGTCAAGGTCACGGTCTCCAGCAATATCTTCCTCCCAAGCATACAGCATGGGGCTGCGGGCAGGCAGTACGTGGCAAGAAAGCAGGCAGAAGATAGGCACAGAAATGGCATCAGGGTGTGTCAGCAGGGCTGGGTTAGCACCAGCAGCAACCAACCCAGCCCACCAGAACCACTGGCGTAAGTGAGGGCTCAGAGGGTGTGCATGTCTAGCATGCTGGACTACCACACCGCCCACCTGTCAGGCACGCGGCAGGGGGACAGGCACAACATAGGCACACCTAAAGCACCTGAGTGTGCCAGCACTACTGCGGCAACCAACCGGCTCGTGCTTGTTGTTGCAGCACCAGCTAGATATCACAGTGGTCCAAGTACATCACTGAGCCTTCTTGCAACCCATGCCCTGCTGTCAACCTCAGCGCAAAGTGCTGTGCTGGCTGCGGCCCACTTACTCTGTCACGAAGTCTGGGTACATCATCCGCAGCCGCCTCAGCCTGAAACCCAGCTCTGGTAACCATACCTGAACGATGCGCACACACATCACCAGCAGCAGCAGCAGCAGCAGCAGCAGCAGCAGCAGCAGCATCGCATGAAACTTGGCATGTTGACATGCTGATGTCAGCAAGGGTGGCCAATGCACGCTGTGTCTGCATGCGCAGTGTATCGCTACGGCCAGAGCATATGCATAAAAGTGCACCACCGAGCTGTCCCTGCTTTCGAATGCGTGACAGGTGGCTGCGGAGGGGTGGCAGCAGCAGCGGAAACATACGCACCTGGCGCTCCAGCACATCTTTCTGCCTTGGCTCGGGGGGGGGGGTGTAGGGGGGTGTAACGGGGGGGGGGGGTCATACAGCGGCACCATACGCACCTGCCGTCTCAGCACATCTTCAGGCCTTGGCTCTGGTGTTGACCTGCAGGAGGGAGCTGCAGAGTCCGGCTGCTGCCCTGGCTGCTGCTGCTGCTGCTGGCCCTGCTGCCTGCCTGCGTCCCTGCTGCTGCTGGAGGGTTGTTGGTCATCCGCGTCTAAGTCTTTCCTGCAGATGGGGCAGTTGGTGTGGCTCTCCAACCACCTGCAGCAGCACACACACACACACACACACACTATCCTTGTCAGACTATCTTTGTCGGATGAGTGCTAGCCAGCATGCATGTGCAGGCATGCAGTCTCTCTGTCGACACACACAGCACACCACTTGAGCGTCACAGCTACATGTGTAACATCAACTGGTTGATAGCACAAGCACAAGAGTCAGGTGTTTCCTGCAGATAGGGCAGTTGGTGTGGCTCTCCAACCACCTGCAGCAGCACACACAAGGGGGGGGGGGGGAGGATGCTGTAGAACACATTGCAGTCGCATGCATGCCTCCCCACATACTCCACATGTGCAACACACTGCACACCACCAACCTAGTTGCCGCACATGGCATGGCAGGAACGCACTAGCACTGTGAGCACTAGCCACACACCAATACAGGCAGTTGCAACACTGTCTTCACTCCAGCGTTACGGCTGAGCTGCATTTCACAGCAAGGAGGTACTTTAGGCTGCTGGCCCAGGCCTAGCATATAGCTTGTTTTATACTTCATTTATATACACAATTATTTATGTGTATAAATGATTTTGTATCTCTTTATGCAGAGCTGGGTGCTGAGGTGGCAGCAGCACCCCAAAGCTTAGTTGCTGCTCCATGAATCCATGCACACCCACGCCCACTTACTTGCTGATGCATGGATCGCAGAAGGCATGGCCACAGCGAAGCACCAGTGGTCTCTTTCCCTCGCCCCTCCTCTCACTCTTCCCGCCCTTTTTTCCTTGCTGCTGCTCCCTGCGCCAACCCCCTCCACAGGGCCAGTACTGCTGCTGCTGCCGCCTGCAACAGTACCACTCGTACCCCCTGCATCCCCTCCAAGCAGAGGGGCCGAAGGACTGCTGCTGCCCCCACCGCCATCCCCATTCAACTCCCCATCGTATGCTGCTGTGCCCCCCGCCGCTGCTGCTGAGCGCCGAGCAACGGACGCAGACCGCTGAGAGGTACCGGCATCGGCTGAACCCCCTGCAGGGGCAGAGGGGCTGGGTGGTGCTGGGGCGGGGGAGCGGGCAGCAGCGGCCGCGCGCGCGGCTGCGGCTGCTCCTGCAGCGGAGAGGGGAGCATCAAAGTCCTCGAGACAAATGGGGCAGCTGCTGGCTGCGTACTGTTGGCTTCGGATGGCTGCCTGGTCACGTTTGATTGCTGCCAGCTTGTCAGCGCAGGTCTGCAGGATTGGACGAATTCACAGAGGGCGGGAAGGTAGGGGAACAGAAGAGCGGATGGGAGGAGGTGGGGTCAGTAAGGTGGATTCGCAGGTCTGCAAGATGTGCAGGAAGGTAGGGGAACAGTAAAACGGATGGGGGGAGGAAGGGTTCAGTAAGGTAGATTCGCAGAGGGCGGGAAGGTGGGGGGACAGTAGAGCGGATGGGAGAAGGGGAAGTCAATAGGGTGGACTTGCAGGATTTGCAGAGGGCGGGAAGGTAGGGGAACAGTAGCGCGGATGGGGGGGGGGGTGTCAGTAAGGCGGAGTGGGTGTGCGGACATCGAAGTCCTCGAGACATATGGGGCAGCTGCTGGCTGCGTACTGTTGGCTGCGAATGGCCGCCTGGTCACGTTTATTTGCTGCCAGCTTGTCAGCGCAGGTCTGCAGCAAACAATTCAAAAATCCAAGAAAATGACGTTACGAAATTTCAGCACCCCAACACACACACAATGGCCATTGCAGGGCCATTCTGCCAACTTGTCAGAACAGGTCTGCAGCAAGCAATTGGTGGACGGTGTGTAGGTTGAGAGAGATGAGAGTTCAAAGAATGACGTTGCGATAATGCAGCATCCCAACACACAATGTGTGGATGCCTTTGTTGGATCATTGTGTGCTTCTGCCTCTCAGAAACACACGGATGTTGTCCGAATCAGCACACCTTGAACGGCTTGCGCCTCTCCCTGTTGCTCATTTGTCCCCTCTGCCGGAACTCTCCTCCCACCTCAAACTCCAGACAGAGAGGCCCCCCACTCCCTCTCTGGAGTTTATTAGGGTTTAGGGTTTGGGTTTAAGGTAACCACTAAACCCCGATGTCCTGAACATCAACAGCACCCCCACAAAGCCACATCACTCGCTTTGACCGCTTGCTCCTCCTCCTGTTGCTGACCCACGCCCAACCCAACACACCAGATACACTCCCTTACTAAATCAGTAGCGACTGCCTGCACGGCACAAGGGTATACACCTCCATGTGTGACCTCACCTTGAACCGTTTGCTCCTCTTCCAGTTGCTGAGCCACGCCCAGCCCATCACAGCAGACACACTGCCAAGAAAGAACAGGAATATGCCCAGGCCATCGTCCGAGTCCATGCCCCCGGCTCTGGTTGCTGACCAGACATCAGGAGGCCCAGCTGCTGCACACAAGACAGGATAGCCTCCGCATACCTGCAGGAAGCATCAAAATCACGACAAGTTTGCAGTTGCAGCAACTGGCACCACCGCAAGCACCACAAAGCCATGCGGTCTGCACATCAACACAAGAAACGCCCGAGTGTGACATGGCGCCAGCACCCGTACTGTGGCACGGAACGCAGCTGTAGCAATAGAGCGCGCGCTACTGAAAGCTTGCTGTCAGTACAGCCCGGTCTGACTCACCGCTTGTGCTTCAGAGCCGGCTTAATTGCATCCAGCACCCCCAGCAGCTGCGCATCACTCACGACTGCCTTGATGCCCGCACCTGTGCTGATGTACGCCTGCAGGACACATGATGGACAGCAGCGCACATCAAAAGTGAGTTGCTCATGCAAGAAATAAACCTTTCTGATTATTTTTAGATCGTAGATATCTCTGCGGCCCTTCTCAAGCTCAGATGGCGACACTGTGCTGATGTAAGGTCAGTGATGTACGCCTGCACAACACATAACGGACAGCAACACACAGCAACGGTGAAACACATCTCGCATGGATCAGACAGTGCACCTCTGAATGGGTTTGTATTTGACGCTGTTGTCGCCGGCAGCTTATTAGTGCAAGGTGCGCGCGGCCCAGCTGGGTTTGCATTCCTCACTCTGCACACACTCTATGAGATACCTGTGCTGATGTAGGCCTGCAGGACACATGATGGACAGCGACGCACAGCAACGGCGAAACACATCTCGCATGGTTCGAAAAGTGAAACTCAAAATGGGGTGACTTCACTATCTTTTGCTGGCAGCTGAATATCTAAATGGAGACTCACTATCTTTTGCGGGCATTCTCTGCACACACTCTGTGGGCATACCATGGACCCATTTCAAGAGACCGGCAGCGACGCAAGGATACCAATGCTGTGAGATCTGGCTAGACACACATCCAGCTGAGGTGCCCTGAGCCTCCCCCTCGTTCACCGCCACAAGCAGCTTGACACCTACCTCCCTGTCTCCAATGGCCAACAGCAGCAACGCCCCATTCTGACAAACAGGGTGCCCCACGCCCCAGCTGTCGTGCAGTGTGCGCGCAAAGTCCCGCGCAGCATAACTGTGACCCCCCAATCCCGTCATCCCGCAAGTAAATAACACCCACCTCCCTGTCTCCAATGGCCAACAGCAGCAACGCCCCATTCTGACAGGCAGGGTCGCCCACGCCCCAGCTGTCGTGCAGTGTGCGCGCAAAGTCCCGCGCAGCATGGCTGTGATCCAAATGCTTCGACATGCTCATGCGGTGAAAGACGGCCACTGCAACCTGGTGACCACAGCAGCACACATGCGGCATCGTGTCAACTGCATGAAAGGAGCACTGACATACAGCAGGACAATTGGAAGCAGATCACCTTCAAACAACAACCCAGAGGAAGATGGCGACCGCCAACTAACGGCAGCAGCACG
Organism: Desmodesmus armatus; assembly: GCA_007449985.2. NCBI lineage: Eukaryota > Viridiplantae > Chlorophyta > Chlorophyceae > Sphaeropleales > Scenedesmaceae > Desmodesmus > Desmodesmus armatus. Next base: position 170,768 of record VIIQ02000172.1, on the reverse strand, counting down.
CATGTGCGCACTACATCCAGGACTGCATGTAAGCAATCAGTACTGCGCACAGCAATCACCAATCCGCACTGCACACACGGCAAATCACTGACCTGTCCTGCAACAGGGTTGATCCTTTTGAATCCATGCTGCACAGGGCGTGCGCAGCACTCCTGTTGCAATGCATGCTATTAATGTTGTGCATGCTGCGCAGGGGGTGCGCAGCACTCCTGTTGCATGCATGCTATGATATGCTGTGCATGCTCTGCAGCGGCGGTGGTCGGGCGTTGCAAACACCGCCACCTGTTGCCAAGGGGCCGACATACGCTGCTGCTTTCTGTTGGGCTTTGAGTCAACTGCAATGGACGTTTTCAGGCAGCAGTAGAGGTGCATGCAGGCCGGGGAGGCCAGTAGCGGCCCCGTTCGCCCGCGGCAGTTGCGCCGCATGCATATGTGCAAGCCATGCATGCTGTCTGGGGTGGTCCCAAAACCTAGCCAGCCTTACCTGGAACCCCTTCTGCCCACTCGCACCACAATCAGAGGTTTTGAAAGGTGACGCCCCACTGGCTATCTCGTTGATGAGGCCATCTACCATGTTCTGCTGCTGTGCTGTCAGAATGAACTCTGGGTCGCATATGGAGCTGGGCACTGCTCTGCCACACTTCTTGTAGTCCACCTGAGGCTTGGGAAACTCCTCGGGCTTCCATCTTTTGCGTCTGGCAGCGTTTTCTGCTGCTATTCCGCCCACAGCCACGACCAACACAATCAATAGCAGCAGAAGGGTGGGGAGTCGACGGGACATCGCGTCTGCCTTGTAGCGTAAAAGAAACACTCCAAGGACGTTGCACGAAACACCTTCACAAAAGCCACGATGATCGCATCATCCTGGGGGACTCGGACTTCCACTGAGTCACGGGTGAGACCTAGCGGTTCAGATAGGCGCAGACAGAGTATCAAACAACATACATAGCCACGACTGTTTCACAACTGTTTCACAAACGCTCGCACGCCTATTGAGTGATGCTTTATGCAAACTTGGCAGATCACCTGATCACAGCTGACCCGTCCCATAACAAGTAAAAACGACTTCATCTTCGTATCAACATTACAGTAGTTGTGTGTGCTAGCTCGTCACAGCAGCTCTTTGCTCCCTGCCTTCCCTGTGGCCACACCACTGCCAGTGCACCCCGTCTGCGCTGTCAGCATGTGGCACAATGGGTCTGGTCAATCCTATTGCAAATCCCGCACTGCGTAATCCATGCCAGCACATATGTGCCAGAACCTCAGCTGCTTGCAGCTCGACAAGCTGTGGTTGCGGCAGCAGCTGCCAGCACAGCCTTTGGCAGCCTCAGTGCATGAAAAAGGCAGCACACAGCAGCAGCAGCAGCAGGGGCAGCAGCAGCAGGGGAAGATTCATCAGCAGCAGCAGCAGCAGCCACAGGATGTGCAGGAGATGCAGCAGCAGCAGCAGCAGCAGCAGCAGCAGCCCCAGCTCGTATCAGACCTGGTGGCAGGCATGGTGAGGGATGGGGGGGGGGGGGCAATGTGGGGTGGGGGGGGGGGGGGTGGGAGGGAGATGGTGTTTGAGGGAGGCGACATTGGTGCGTAGTTGAGTGTGCGTGTGAGGGGGGGTCCTGTGTCAGGGTTGGAAGGGGGGGTTGTGGGTAGGTTTGTGACGTGTGTTGACAGAAATGCTAAACAAAGGAGAATGGATGTGCTGCATGTGATCAGCAGCAGGTGACCAGCGGCTGTGATGGTGGGGCACTGATGTGGACAGTGCCGTGGTAGAAGCTAGCTACACCCCCCCCCCTCAACTCCCAATAACTTCGAATGACTGGCCCTGGCAATTCTCGATTGTCCTGAACTCTGATAGAGTTGTGATCACAGGGTTCTGGCCAGGGATAGCGCTGTACCAAGGGTAGCGTTTTTCGAAAGCGGTACACCCTGTTTCTTTGAGGAGGGGGTGAGCAAGGAGCGGAATCAGTCTGGAGGCAGCTCAGGGGGGGGGGGGAGCAACTGAGATCCGGCCAATTTGCAGGGAAAACGTGCTGAAAGGGGGGGAGCAAGGAGCACTTGCTGTGAAAAGCAGGGCCCCCCGGGGGGGAGCAACTCCACCCCTGACACAAGGAAACAGGGTGTACCGGTTTCAAAAAAACGCTACCCCAAGTGTAGCCAGCCCACACACAGTGCCTGCAGGTAATTCTAGTGGGACAAGGGGGACTTATTGCCTGCCATGCCATAGGGAGGGTTGTGGCCCCTCTAAGCAGTCTCGATATCACATCTATGCAGTCATAGCAGCTCTATGCAGCCAGAAAGCAGCAGCAGTCGAGCAGCAAGCAGTAAGCAGCAAAATCAGCCAGCCGTACGCTGGAGGGTGCTGGAGAGAGAGGAGGCAAGCCAATCAGGTGAACGCTTTCCGATTTAATTGATGCTAGTATTAAGTTTTTTCGCTGGGCGTACCCACGCCCTTGTACCTAACTTCGGACTGTCTCAACTTTGGATGGTGGATGGATTGGCTGGATGCACACTCTGTGTCAACACACACACACCCCTGCTGCCCCTCCACCTCTGTCGTCGCCACAGGTCACCTCTGGTATCTACACCTCCCTGACCTACCCAATGCATTGAGTGAAGATCCTGCTGCTAGTGCCGCGGTTGGCCTGGGTTCCTGTATTGTGCCGATGTGCCCCCCCCCCCCCACCCCCACCTTCTGTCCTTCGTGCCCGCAGGTCACTTCAGACATGTAGACTTCACTGACCTACCCCATGTACTGTACTGTACTTTACTGTACTGTATTGTATTGAGATGTACTGTATGTACTGTACTGATGTTGCCAGCCCCCCTCTGCCCGCCCCCCTTCTGTCCTTCGTCCCTCAGGTCACCTCTGGTATCTACACCTCTCTCACCTACTGTCCTGTGCTGCACTGCACTGTACTGAACCACATGATACCACACTGTACTGCACTTTTTAGCCAGCTTACCCTCCCCCCCCCCCCCCCTGTGTTCCCTGTAGGTCACCTCAGGTATCTACACCTCCCTCACCTACCCGGTGCACCGAGTGAAGATCCTGCTGCTAGTGCCGCGATGGGCCCTCGACTCCTGTACTGTACTGTACTGTACTGTACTGTACTAATGTAGCCAGCCCCCCCCCCCCCATGTCCTTTGTCCCACAGGTCACCTCAGGTATCTACACCTCTCTCACCTACCCGGTGCATCGGGTGAAGATCCTGCTGCAAACGCAGGACGCCAACCCAAGGATCATTTCAGGTGGGGCTGGCAGCTGCAGGCATATCTCATGCTGATAGCAATGTCAGTGGAGAGTAGGAGGCACGGCGCAGTACTGTTGTGAAATACATTGTGACTGATGGTAACCCCCGCCCAGCAGTGAAAGTTTTCCCTTGTAACAACCTCCCCTCAATGTTCGTTTCTACAACTTGATGACTTTGCACAGCATAAGAGCCAAAGGTGTGGCCAGGCAGTAAGCCCCCCTCCCCGCTACTAGAGTATATAGCAGCTGCCCCGAAGTGTGTTGTCGTTTCTGCCGTTCCTGTCCATGCAGGCAAGGTCCCTCGGTACAGCTTTGTGCACAGCTTTGGTCGCCTTGCGCGTGAGCAAGGGGTGCTGGCACTGTGGCGGGGCAACACTCCCTACCTGCTGCGACACGTGCCCTCCATATCTATGTCATTCGCATTCAAGGTACGCAGCGTGCATGGTGGGGGGGGGGGAGGGGGAGGGGGGGGGGACAAGTCAAGGGGTGCGCACAAAGGCACATATAGCCAACGTGGTGTGGTGCGGTTTTCAGTGATTGTGCAGCCAGGGGGAAGCTCAAGTCAAGGGGTTTGTTCAATTGCGGATGATCTTGTGCTGAAACATGGGCGGGGCAACACACCCTGCCTGGTATCACATATCCCTGCCCTCCATATCCATGTCATTCGCATGGGGGGGGGCGCAAGTGAAGGGGTGCGCACAGATGGGCAGCTTGGTGTGGTGCAGTATTTCAGCCATTTTACAGCTAGGGGGGCCCCAGCAATTGCATCTGCGTACCCTCCATACCGCGTGCGCAACCCTCTTGGAAAGTGACACATTGCCGTCCATATACTGTCTGCTGCACGCTTGCAGTCCTGCACCCCCATAGCGCTGTGATCGCTTGCGTTGCACACAACCAATATTTCAAGTTCAAGCGCATATCAATCTTTTGTGCATGACTCATCAATCCCCCGCAGGATGCTTTCAAGCAGTGGCTGCCAGCAGCGGTGGCAAGTGACCCTTGGGGTGCGCTTGCAAGTGCATCTGCGTACCGTCCACGCCGCTTGTGCAGCCCTCTATCTTGCCACATCGCCTCCTTCGCATGTGTTCTGCGCGCAATCCTGCGCACTTCGATTGCAGCATGATATTGGGACAAACTTCAATTGTCCTGCATGACTCATCCCCCCCCCCCCACACACACACACACACATACACACACAGAATGCCTTCAAGCAGTGGCTACCAGCAGCAGCAGCCAGCGACCCTTGGTGTGATTTCGAGCGCATCTGCGTACCCTCCACACCGCTTGCGCAGCGCTCTTATTACTTACTACATTGCCGTCTTTGGTGTCTCTGCTGCTTGGGATCCCGCGCAATCGCTGCGTGACTGCTTGAACAAAGCCAACTTTTCCAAGTTTGTGCATGACTCGTCCACCCCCGACAATATGCTTTCAAACAGTGGCTACCAGCAGCAGCAGCCAGTGATTTTTGGGGTGTGCTTGCAAGTGCATAGACTCCACGCCGCTTGCGCTCCCCTTCTTTTACTGGCCACATTGCCGCCTTTGGTCTATCTGCTGCTTGGGATCCTGCGCACTTCAATCGCTGCGTTACTGCTTGCACCAAGCCAACATGTCAATTTTCGTGCTCATCCACCCCCCGCAGGATGCTTTCAAGCAGTGGCTGCCAGCAGCAGCAGCCAGTGACCCTTGGGGTGCGCTTGCGATTGCATCTGCATACCTTATCACTGCTTGCGCAGCCCTCTATCTTGCCACATCGCCTCCTTCGCATGTGTTCTGCGCGCAATCCTGCGCACTTCGATAGCAGCATGATACTGAGACAAACTTCAACTGTCCTGCATGACTCACCCCCCCCCCCCTCACACACACATGCCCACAGGATGCTTTCAAGCAGTGGCTGCCAGCAGCGGCAGCCAGCGATCCTTGGGGTGCCCTGGCCAGCAATGCGGCAGCAGGTGCTGCAGCGGGGGCGTTGTCGCTGGCCGTGGTGTACCCCTTTGAGTTTGCCACGGTGCGGCTGGCAGCAGATCTGGGGCAGAGCGCAGCCGACAGGCAGTTTGGGCAAGGTGAGAGGTCTTGTTATGCTGTTTGTGTGGGGGGGGGGGGCGGGGCGTACGCGTGTGTGTGCATGCTTGGGTGGGGTGGGGTGTGAAGAGGGGGGGGGGGGCTGACGCATGACAAGAGGACTGTGTGTGACCAACTATTGATTGCCATGTCCACATCGTACGCTGTGGGAGGTTACTGCAGGCAGCTTCGGCCGCGTGATGCAGGACATGTCTGCCTGTCTCCCTTCTGCTGGCACTCCGCCCTGTGTTTCTGTCCAACCGGGGATCCCTCCACGCCTGTCGTTGTGTCTGCAGGCATGATGTCTGCTTGGGTTCAGGCCATGCGTGCTGACGGGCCCCTCTCCTGCTACCAGGGTTTTGGCGTTGCTGTGCTGAGCATGGCGGCCTACAAGGCCCTGTACTTTGGGCTGTACGACACAGCAAAGATGGTGCTGCTGCCCCAGGCAAGTTCTAACAGAATTTGGCGGGAAAGTGCTGAAACTCCGAATCAGTGAACACTTCAGTACAGCATTATCACCTTCTGCTTGTGTGAAAGGTAGCCTGTCTGAACATATACAAAGTCACATGCCCTGCTGCTGCTGCTTCACTGTGTGTCGTATGTCGTGTCCCACAGGGTGGTGCCAAGCTTGATTTGACGCCGTCAGCTGTGCTGACCAGGACCGGCCTAGCCGCTGCCACCACCTTTGTGGCGGCCTCCATAACAACGGTGCACACCCTGCTGCTGCTGCTGCGGCTACACTGTGTCGTGTCTTTACAGGGTGGTACCCAGCTTGAGTTGACGCCGTCAGCTGTGCTGACGAGGACCGGCCTAGCAGCTGCTACCACATTTATGGCCGCCTCCATAACAATGGCACACACCCTGCTGCCGCTGCTGCTGCTGCTGCTGCTGCTGCTTCACTGTGGTTCATTGCGTCCCTTAGGGTGGTACCCAGCTTGAGTTGACGCCGTCAGCTGTGCTGACAAGGACCGGCCTAGCAGCTGCCACCACTTTTGTGGCGGCCTCCATAACCTACCCCCTCGACATCATCCGCAAGCGGCTCATAATCAACGTAGGGTCAGAGGAGAAGACGCATTCGGGGTTTAGGGCGACCGTGGCCCGCATCTACACAAAAGAGGGTGTGAAGGGATTCTACAGGTTCTACCTGTACGACATGTGTTTCAGGTGAGCAGAAGGGTCCAGGTGAAAGTTGAGGGGTTCAGGGTGAGGGTGTAGGGTTCATGGAAGCGTGTAGTCTGAGGGCTTGGGAATCTGGGTTTGGGCTTCAGGGCCGAGGTAGTATGAAAGGTAGGGAGCCACCCAGTGGACTGACGTAGTGCATGTGACCTATTAGCCAACTTGATAGGCCTTCGGTATTTTGGGATGCGTGGGGTCAGGAGAGACAACGCATTCAGGGGCACTGTGTTGCGTATCTAGGCTGGAAGAAGTCAAAGAGTTGCCCTGTCCCTGGTGCTGTCTGCTGCTGTGGGGCAGGCTGGGTGGGGCCTCAGCTGTGACGCTCTTTGCGGTACGACTGTTTGTGTGCTGACCACATCTCCCTTCCTCGTCCCTCATGCTGGCTGCTGTTGTGCTGCAGGCTTGGTGGCGTCTCAGCGCTCGCGCTGGTTTCTGTATGATGGTGTTGGGCCAGTCGGGTGCGTGCTGACGACTCCCTGCCAAATGCCTGGTGCTGTCTGCTGTTGTGTTGCAGGCCTGGTGGCGTCTCAGCCGTTGCACTCGTTCTGTACGACGGGTGTTGGGCTAGTCGGATTTGTGCTGACGACTCCCTGCCCTATCCCTGGTGCCGTCTGCTTTTACATTTCAGGCTTGGTGGCGCCTCAGCGGTCGCGCTCATTTCTGTACGACTCATACTGCCGGGTTTGTGTGCTGATCGCAGTCTGCCCTGTCCCTGGTGTTGTCTGCTGTTGTGCTGCAGACTTGGTGCCGTCTCAGCCGTTGCACTCGTTCTGTACGATGGTGTTGGGCCAGTCGGGTGTGTGCTGACGACTCCCTGCCCTATCCCTGGTGCTGGCTGCTTTTGCATTGCAGGCTTGGTGGCGGCTTCCTTTTGGTGGGCTACGACCTACTCAAGACCCACCACACACCTGGCCTGCACAGCAACCAGGAGCAGCAGCTGTAATGTTGACCCACTGTGCCCACCAGCTTAGTCCTGGTCTCAGCCCTGTGCTGCTGGAGCAACCAGTATCTGGCCTGCCTGGGCTGCTGAGTGTGGTCGCTACTAGGTAGTACTGCACTGTGCACGTTGGCAGTTGAGAGGAGACTAAGAGCTATCATTTGCGCGCGCCCTGGTGGATATCTGTCACGCTGCTACACAATCAGCCCCTTTGCATGGCGCAGTCTGTGGGATCATCGCGCAAAATGCTGCCAGCTTTGAGCCTGATCACCAAGCGTAGTACGCTCCGGCACATGTGCCCAGCTGCCTGACTTGTTGTCAAGTTGGCGTTTGCACAGATGACTGCTGGGGTGTGTGCACAGCCTGGGGTGTCTGTGATTGCGTGGGGTCTGTAGCATACTAAGCATACCGGCATGATGCAGGTGTATGTAACATAGGCCCGGGGATGTGTGTTGAAGATGTGTCTGGCACCCCAGAGTGCAGTGCAGTGCTCCTGTTGTTGTGACGATGCACAGTCAACCACACGGTGCAGTTGATCTCTTGGAGAGCTCTCCTTTTGCAGCAAGCAAGAGGCTTTGATGCAAATGATCGGCTGAGAACACACTCTGTTGTCTGCAAGGCGCACCCAAATTGTCTGAAACATGCCACTGGCATTCATGGAAGGCAGCACCCATTCATGGAAGGCAGTACTGCAACTGATGATCATCTGAGTCGAAGCTGCTTGAGTTGCCCCTGAGGTAACAATGCACCGTGTGCCACTTTCCGCCCTTGGAATGCAGAAATTAGGGCTCGTCAGCTAAGCTGAGCTTGAATTGGGTTGCTTGCTGCCCAGATGGTCCCATGCAAACTTGAAGCAGCAGCTCAAGGCGTCAGCCAATTGCAATCATAATCAGCAGAGCATCTCGTGGTGGTGTTACACCTTGAACAACCTTATACTTTTGCACAGAGCTCACATGCCCACCGACCAAAGCATGAGGTGGTCTTTGAAAGACTACCAAGTAGTAGTAGTACTACTACTAGTAGTAAGGATGTTACATGAACCAAGGATGTGTCTGTCCCCATTGGCTGCCAACAAAATGCCAAACCATCAGGTCAGGTGTTCGAACCGGACCCGTAACAAGCGGCAAGACTGACTTGGCTGCAGAAACCGACCAAGATATGCCAAATGCACAGCGGCCCTGATTCACGAGAGCGCACACTGCAAAACCAAACCATGTCTGCTGTACTGTTCAACCGTGGCAACAGCCAAGCACCAGACACACCAGGAAACGAGTCACAGTCCAGCCAACAGCTGCACTGCACCGCCAAACCCTGATGGTCAACACCATAAGATATGGCGTGTGGTTGTGCTGACATCACAAGCTAAGGTTCAGCAACCTGCACTGCTGGCAGCCGGCGGTGGCACTGGTGCACATGCTGCTGCCTTTGCAGTTGCTGCCGCTGCGGCAAGTGCTGCACACACCGGCTTGTGCTGCTTCCATGCCACCCGCTGACAGGCGCGCCCGCAGTAGCGGGCAACACCACAGCCCGCACAGATGCAGCTGCGCCCTGACACCAGGCCCAGCTCTGTAAGGCCAGACAGGTTCTCACAGCCTGGGTTGTTGCACATGCAGGGCACTGCAAAGGAGCACAGCGCCCTACCTGCCGCCTCCAAGTTGACTGCTGCATCGAGTACACATGCTACTTTCACCTTGTAGCACTGCTCATCGGCCGAGCCAGACTGCTCGTTGTCTGCGCTGCTCCTGACGGCCTGCAGGGCTGCCACCGCGTGCTGTAGCTTCTGCGGCAGTGCCTGGGGTGCGTAGCCTGCAGCCACCAGCTGCTCTTGAGTGCTGCTGGCACCCAGCCACTGCTGCACAGCTGGCATGGCCAGCTTTGCAGCCAAGCACGCCTCACCCTGGACCTCCACTTCCTCAAGAGACTCGCCAAGCGCATTGGCAGCTGACTGCAACTCCTGAGCTTGCTGCATGCTGGCCCAAGATGAATACACTGGGCAGCATAGATGCAGCAGCTGCAAAGCTGTGTCCGTCAACGGACAGCTGAAGCGCACCCTCCACGCCAGGCTGCTGGTGGCCTGCGGACTCGGCCACCAAGGCTGCAGCAGTCAGGGCAGCAGCATTGCCCAATTCCCGCCTTGCTGCCATGTAGTCCGCCCCCACCGTGAAGGTGGCGGCCACCTGGTTGGACGTGTCCTGCACCTGCTGCTGCTGATCCTCATCACCCGCCTTCTCGGCAATGTCCATGTTGACGGCTGTGCCATAAAGCTTGACCATGGTGCCCAGCAGGCTTAGCAGCTGCCGCTGCACCTTGGACCCTGGGCCTGCTGAGAGGGCTGACAGAGCCAGCGCTGAGGGTGAGTGAGGGAAGTCGCTGATGACATCATGTCGAATGACCCCAGCCAGGTGGTAGACAAAGCCGGACATGATGTTGTCTGCAAGCGCAACGCTATCTGCTGTCGCCTGCTTGGCTGCTGCTGCACCTACTGCTGCTGCCATGCGCACATCAAGGTGAAGATCAAACATGACGCTAGACCAGGCTGCTGCGTTCCGCAGCAGCGCCTCAAACATGCAAAGAATTTCCCGTGCGTTCCGCGAGATGGCATCTGCGGCGTGCAGGACACAGCTGTAGTTGACACGTCCAGGTGTGTACTCGTGTGTGCTGGCGGCACTCACTGCTGCTTGCACCTCTGCTGCTGTGAGGTCGGGGCTCGGCACCATCGCACAGCACAGCAGAGCACATATGTGCCGCACACACTGCTGCACACTCTCTGGACACGCTGAGCTGGCCACTGCCTTGACGGTGCTGAGGACTTCTGCAGGAGCATACACACGTGACCCTTGTGCCCGAGCTGCCTGCCCACCCCCAGCAGCCTGCTGCAGCTGCTGCTCCAACACCTCCGTCTGCTGCGTCAGGTCCTTGTGCTGCTGCTGCACCTGGTCCTGGCAGTAGCTGGTCAGCAGGGGCAGCAGCTCTGTCAACAGCTGGGCGGTTGGCGTCACGGTGTACCACTGAGGCTGCTGCTGCGGCAAATGCGTAGGTGGTGGTGGCCCCAATACGGAGGGCAGGACCTGCAGTGCTACCTGTGGGCCTGTGTATGCTGCTGGCAGCGACAGCTTATGCAGGCTGGTCTCAAAGAAGAAGCTCAGCAGTGGCGAGCAGTTGAGCTGGCAAGCTACGGCGCGCACATTTCGGGCCTTTGAGTAGGTAGCAGGGATGCTTGCTGTCAGCTGGTGCATTGCAAGGCCAAGTAGCATGTGTAGCTCCAAATGCAGCAGCAGCTGTCCGTTGGACGCCCCACACGGCGATGTCATGTGTTTCACCTGCATGGCAAACAGCACATGCAATTTGGTGTGAGGCATAAAACATATACACCTATGCAGCACCACTAGGGGTAAGGTAGGGCTCGCAGGGGTGTGCATGACTAGCATGCCAGACCACCACACCCTCCACCTGAATGTTGGGTGCATCATGGCACACAAAGGCGCAAATGGTTCCCCCAACATGGCATCTGCAGTTGTTGCACTAACACTGCATCCAATGTGCACACCGTTGTGCAACACACTTATATCTGTTGTGCCTCGTATACCAAGAAAACGCAGCCTACGATGTTTCTCAATGGTAACCTACCGTTGCCAGGCATTGCCTGCTTGTGAAGCACAGCACAGTTTGGTGCGAATCAGTGTTTGGTACAGAGCAGCCTGATCTAGACATGTATATTTACATGAAGCACTGACTGCTTCATCGTGCCACAACTGGTAGAACAGAGGCACATGCAAGCAAATCAGCATGTCTCCACTCCAGAACTCACTTGATACTCCAGCACATCACAGACAGTCTTCAAGACATGGTCAAAAGCCACATGCTCAGGCCGGAGCGTTGAGTGTGCGTTGGCAACAACAACGCCCCTTGCAGCCTGCAGGATTATGTTCTTGTTCACGCCCAGAAGACCAAACAGACGGCAGGACAGGGGAGTCAGGCTGTCCAAGCTCACGCCATTATCCAATCTTCCACTGCCGTCAGCGACACTGCAAGCGCTGGCACTGCTAGTAGCACTGCTTCTGCTGCCAGCCTGGTGGCACCGTAGGCCTGCGCTGCCGGCAACAACAGCTTGCAGCAGCTCCTGCAGGGCACTCTGCACTTGCGGCACTGCCCTGACTCTGCTGCCGCTCACGGCACCACCCCTGCTGCTGCCGCTTGCAGTGCTGCTGCTGCTACCTACACTGCGCCTGCTGCTGCTCACTGGCTGCACTGCGCCCCTTGCACCACCGCGTGTGGCCTGTCCTGTGCCTGTGTCCACTCCTAGCACTGTCACAAGCACTGTGCTGGCAAGGCCTGGGATCAGCTCAGGGCACAGCAGCAGTTCCTGAGCACCAGCCATTGAGTGCAGAGAGGAGCTGTGCTTGTGCATCCTTGCTGCAAGCTGCAGCAGTGCGTTGACCACACAGCCCATGTAGTGTGTGCTGTCCTGTTGGTACTCAGGACCGTCAGCCAGCAGCAGCACTGGCAGTGGGCTGTCCGCCCTGCCTGCCAGCTCCTGCAGCCTGCTGCATGTTTGGAAGAAGGTGAGGCCCAGGCGCACAGCCGCAGGTGCCGCAGGCAGTGCTGCTTCCATGCTGAGGCGGGCTGTTGGGCATGATATGGCGCCAAGTGTGCTGTGAATCACAACGACTTTCCCAGCATAGAGCATCGCATTCAGTAGGTTGTCAGCAGCATCACGTGCCGCCTGGTCGGGGCTGATGCAGTTGCTGCTGCTGCTGCTTGCGGGTGCTGCAAAAGCTGCTGCTCCTGCTGTTGTGAGACAATCTGCTGCATCCTCTGTGACTGCAGCCAGGTGCTGCAGCAGCCCGGACTCCTGCAGCTGCTGCTGGAAGCTGACTGCGAGGCGGGACTCTGTGGGTGCATCAAAGGCTGGCAACCACACCTGTAGTGAGCTGGCAACAGCAACCTTGACTCTTGTGGTTGTACCCTGCTGATATGCCTTGATATAGAGTGCTGCAAGCTTGCGGGTGACCTGCACATGCAGCGGGAACGCATCAGAATTGTGCCCAGGTAGCGTGCTGAGGTATGCAGAATCAGTGTTGCTTTCAAAGCAGTGATGCTATGAGCAAGATATGCAGCACCTTGAGTCAGCTCTCAACACACACGCACATACAAAGGTATGCGCCTTGGTATGTCAGTCAATACCTGAACATCGTGCACGAGCCTCTTCAGGGCTGCATGTGTCAATGACTGGGGAAACAGCTTGGCGAACCATGTCAGCTGAGATGGAAAGTCCTCCTCGTCTTAGGGTGGGTTGTTGATCAGACTCTCTAGATCCTTGAAGTGTGCTTTCCATGAGGCCATTAGGGCGCTGGTCATGATGTCTGCAGGAAAGGCACATGTGCACAGCAGTACAGCAGCAGCAGTTGGCAGACGGGCCCTCACGATCACTGCAGTACTTGAGGCTACAACAACAGGAGTTTCAACTGCTGCTAGAGCCATGCATCTATACCAGCGACCGACAAGAAGCTCCTGACTCAGGGAACCAAGCCACTTCAGTGAAGGTCCAAGGTTGCTTACAGAATCCGGGCAGAGGCAGCGGTTGGACGGCTTCTCAGTTGCTAGACACCAGAAAAGCTTGTATTGTAAATTTGGACTCTTTTTAGCAGCTCACAGCCATGTGCTGCCGGAGGGCAGACTGTGCTGCTGTGCTGGTGGCAAATCAGTTGCATGCAGCCATCAGGGCATAATAGGACAGTCTGAGGCTCCAACGTCTGGAACTTCAAGTGGCAGCTGGATCCACTACGTCGCTGTCCTCTACGATGTGGCTGTCCCACCATTCAACCGCACCTTGAAACCCACAAGTGCGAGGAGGGGTCTCGAGATTCGACAACTTGCAGCTCGGAACGCCCGGAATCACACTCCAAGCACACCCGCATACGTCCAGCTCTTCGCAGGGTCGGTGTCAAAGGTGACACTTGCCCGCCACTCATCTCCAAACATCGCCAGCAGCTTGTTGCCAGGTGACAATGTCACTGGAAGTGAGAGGTAGGTATAGACTGCTATGGCACTCCTTGCAAGCTCACAGCACATACATCTTGGGGCAATGCAAGTCTCAGATCTGTTTGCAAACTGGAGCTGTGCTAACTTGGGAATTGTTGCCTCTCCGCAGTGGAGTATGCTGATGGCCTCAAGGTGCGCAAAGGACGGCCCTTGGTATTCATGTCTCACTAGGCCCCCCCGGAGAGATTCTGCTGACTAAAAAGCATGTGCACTACTCATGACGCTACTGCCCGCAGTGTTCAGGTTCTGCTGCTGGCTAGCAGCCTGCATCCATCTTATCTTAAGTGTCTCGCTGAAACCCCATGCATTTTCCGTTGTCTGCTGCAGGACACAGAAGTGCTGGGTGAATGGCTGGGTGCACCTGCAGCAGGCTGGCACCAACAATCAGCACGGCTGCAGTGGGAGCACCATGCAGCCCACTTCACGCGCACTTGTGGCGGAGCCTGTTGATTACATTGCTTCAGACCAGCTGCTCAGCACAGCAGTGGACTGCATTGCATGGCAGTGGGCATCGTGGCGCGGGGGCATGCGGCCCATGCAGTTGCAGGCTCAGGGAGTGGGACTGGGGAGTCGCAAGTCTCTGATAAACAGCAGAACCATGCGCAGTCCACCTGCCTGCTCCCCACCTGTCTTGCTGGTCAGTGGGCTTCAGCAATCAGCACGCAGTGCGTACCAGCTGAGGTTCCCTGCATCACCCACCCTCTCACGCTGCCCTGTGCTGATGCGTGCATTCTGTCCTGCAGGCAAGCAGGACCCCTATTGTGTGCTGGAGCTGGGCCATTCATCCTGCAGGACACGCACATGCACGGACGGAGGTGAGCAGAGCCCACGACAGGATTCCTGTTGAGGTTGACTGTGCTGTTTTGGGTTACACACCAGCAGGATAAACATTGCCAGGGGTGTGCAGTTTCCTCAAGGGGGGTTGACTCTCACCATGCAACACTATGCGTTTTGTCCTGCTGTGCCCATGTGTTTAGGACTGGCATACACATGCTGTTGCTCTGGCACCTGTTGATTATCGGGGGGGGGGGGAGGGGAGCTTGTGCACAGGTCGATGCTGTTCAAGAAGGGGGCCGGCAGGTTAGGGCCAGGGCTTCGCAAGAGTGCGGCATGGTATGGAATGGGGGGGGGGGGTACAGGGGTGTCAGGAAGTGTAGGGCGGCGCTTGCGGGGTACAGTGTTTTGTGCGTGTGTGCATATCCTTTCAGGGGCGTCGTGTGGCGTGGTAAGGGTGCGGCTTGCCTGCATGCAAGCACGCAGCAGGGCAGTTGAAAATGAGGGGTTGGGGTCTGACATCTCCCTGCGCACAGCTCTGCCACAGGACTGGGAAGTGTATCAAGATATGTGCGCTGCGCCTGTGTGGGCAGAGGTGAACCATGTCATGCGCACCTGATCTGCTGCTGTTGCTGCCCTGCTGCTGCTGCTGCTGGCCTGCAGGCACGCGTCCTGTGTGGAATGAGGCGCTGCGCTTCAACAACACAGACCCCCACACCTGCAACGACCTGGTCATCACGGTACGGCAGGGCTCAAGAACACCCGCTCCTCTCTCAGCTTCCACAGCCTCAGCTTGCACAGTCTCAGGTTGCAACGCCACAGCGGGACCTGTTGACTGCACAGTCCTCAGTGTGCGCATGCTGCACAGTTCAGGTGCTGTACGGCCTTGTATTTAGTTGCCCTCAGCAGTCTGTGGCTGTCTATTGTATCTGTACGGACATGCGTGATGAGGCCCGCTGTTGTCCCTGCCTGCTGTATGACATGCGTGATGGGTCCCGCTGTTGCCGATGCTCCTTGCCTGTGCAGATCAAGAATGAGAACATGTTGAAGGATGACATCATCGGCAGGGTGGTAGTGCCTCTCAACGGGGTAAGCACGAGATGCTGCTGCATGTTGCTGCTGCCATATATAGATCAGGCTGCTGGTGGCTGCTGACACATCACCTGCACTGCAGCATACCTGTTGCGACAATGTTGAGTTTAGGCAGGACGATGGGGCCCAGCGCTGCAGCACAGCGGCTGGGCAGGTGGGCTGGGACTTCTCATGGCTGCTGAATGGTTGAGTGTGCTGGCCAGGGTGATCACAATATGGCGACTGTGTCTCTACAGAGAGCATGCCAGCAAGTCACACCGAAACAATGAACGGTATCCCTTCAAGGTAGTACATGATGTATTTGTGGCTGCAGGTGCGTCAGACGGGCATGAGTCCGGCACCTACCCCGTGATGACGGCTGCAGGCAAGCCGAAGGGCACACTGCGCCTCACACTGACACACACAGGAGCAGCGCCAGGACACATGCAGGTGAGCAGCACAGACACACGCATATTGGTCATTCACACCTGCGTCGCCTTTATGGCCTGACGTGTTCAACACACCAAACTACGCATGCCCTTATCTGCCGGGGTGACGAACCGTGACTGCGAGGAATCGGCATCCCTATTGCTGCACGGCCAATGTGGTGACTAAGGCAGCTGGTAGATGAGTTCGACACCGGGACACTGCACGTAATGCGTGTGAGCGAAGTGGCGCAATTGTGAGACATGGGCGATGTGAGCAGGGGTCAACAGTGCTGCTGCTGCTCCCGCTGCTATGTATGCCTGCTTGTGGTGCTGCAGGTTCAGCAGGGGCGGGGCTTCCCACAGGATGCCTCCTATGCACAGCCCTACCCCCAACAACAGTACCAGCAGCAGCAGTACCAGCAGCCCTACCCCGGCTACGCCCAGCCACCGCAGCAGCAGCCTGGTGCATATCCACCCCCTGCTGCTGCTGGTGGCTACCCCCCTCAGGGCTACCCTCCACAGCAGCAGCAGCAGCCTTACCAGGGTGCCCCAGTGGCATCCTACCCCCCTCCTGCTGGGTACCCCCCTGGGCCTACTGCCACCGGCTACCCCACCCCTGGCACCTACCCCCCACAGCAGCAGCATGGGTACCCCCCCACCCCGGCAGGCTACCCCACCCAATCCCAGCAGCAGCACCAGCCGCAGAGTGACCCCCGGCTGCTTGGCGGGATGTTGGGGGGTGGGGGTGGCGGTGGAATGAACCCAATGGCTGCTGGAGGGTTGGGAGGGGCTGCAGGGCTGGTGGCCGGTGCAATGCTGGGCTCTGCCCTGGGAGGGGGTGGGGGTCACCACGGAGGGGGTCACCATGGGGGAGGGGGGGCCAGTGGGCTGATGGGGCTGGTGGGTGGCAGTGGGTTGGGGGTGCATGGGCTGCCTTATGGGGCTGGTTTGATGCAGCCTGGGGGGTATAAGAACAAGCACAAGGGGCACAAGGGGCGCAAGGGTTACAAGGGGTACAAGGGGCGCAAGGGGTGGAAGAGGGGCAAGGGGTACAAGGTGAAGGGGTTCAAGCGCAAGGGCTGGAAGTGAAGGGGCTGAGTGGTAGGGAGGCAGCACACTCAAGCTTGTGCATGGTGGGTTGAGCAGCGTGGTTGCTGTGCCGCTTGTTTGTGTTGGTTAGCTCGTGCCAGACTGCTGTTGGGCGCACCAGGTGGCTGGCTGGTGTGTGCAAGTGTATTGTATTGTGCTTGGTGACCAGTGGGGGTGAACACCAACCGGCCGTGTATGTGGGTGGAAAGAGCCACAAGAGCTTCAAGGTGGGGTTTTTTAAGGGCAAGTCAAGGGGCTGAGTTGCAGGAAGGCAGCACACTCAAGCTTGTGCATGGTTGGGTTGAGCAGCGTGGCCGCCGTGCCGAATGTTGTAGTTGGTGGTTTGCTCGTGCCAGACTGCTGGTGGGCGCACCAGGTGGCTGGCTGGTGTGTGCAAGTGTATTGTATCTTGTTTGGTGGCCACTGGTCAGACTGGCACTGGCAGTGATCTCCCACGGGCCGTCTATGTGGGTGGAGCGGCACAAGCGCTTCAAGGTGAAGGGTTTCAAGCGCAAGGGGTGGAAGTGAAGGGACTGTGTTGCAGGGAGGCAGCACGTTCAAGCTTATACATGGGTGGTTTGAGCAAAGTGGGGGCTGTGCCAGTTGTATGTGGCCTTTGTTAGCCAGACTGTTGTGGCCACGCCAGGTGGCTGGCCAGCCATGGCTGGTGAATTTGATTGGGTTTTATCCCTCGCTTTTGGTGACCAGTTTGGGTGCACTCTCACCAACTTTACATGTACAAGCGAGACAAGGTGTCGCCGGCAGGATGTGGCAAGCAACACCAGCTGCGCCCACTCATCTACATGCAACCAACATGCGGGGCACTCCTGTGGTGGAGTCTCCATGTTTTGCAGCTTCCCCATCGTCGCATGCTGGTGGTGCAAGCTCTTCTTCATGTTTGCTCTGTATTAGCTCTGTACCAGGTCTGAACTATGTCAGTAAGCAGGTTGTGCTGTTGATGGTGTTCGTCCTGACTTGTTGTCACAACCTGGTGGTGCAAGCTCTGTACTATGTTGGAAAGCAGGGTGTGTCGATGATGATGTCCCAGCTGTCCTGTTGTCACAACCTGGTGGTGCATGCTCTGTACTATGTTCGTAAGCAGGTTGTGTCAATGATGATGTCCCAGCGATCCTGTTGGTCCTCACATCCTGGTGGTGCATGCTCTGCACTCAGTACTTGTAAGCAAGTTGAGGTGATGGTGTTTGACAGCTGTTGACTGTTATGAGCTGGGCTGACTTACTCCAGAGATTGTGGCCAGGCCGCATTGTGCGCGCTTGCGCACCCCACCAGCTGCACGCGTGCACATGCATGAGGGCATGCAACCTCAGCCTCATCTGATCAACATATCTCCACCCTCCTTGTGACCAGCTGAGGCAATAGGGCCATTGAAACAAAGTAGTATCACCCCTTGGTATCCTGCCCATCCAGGAGCATGACCTCACAACAATCAGCCACCTCCCAGCCACCAATTACGGGTTTGTGGTCAACACACCTGCCAGGCAACCGCAAGACAACGGGACATTCAGGCAGCAAACGTCAAACCGACCAGCAGCTTTTGAAAAAATTCATCGTTGGATCGGTGACCGATCACGACATGTTAGCAGGGCGCTATCAGCTGGTAGCGCCAACAAGTAGCGTGGCCTTGCCGCAGCACCTGTGCACCTCTCCACCTCAACCCACAACGCCCCAACAGGCACGGCACAGCCGGGCGGGAATACTACATACACGCGGGTGTCGCAAACCTGGAGGAAAGACTGCCTACACACAGATGTCACAAACCCCGGGGGCCCATTCAGTAACACCCACAACCTTACAGGACACAAAACATGAAAGACCTCTCACAGGCAAGCACCGCACCCTGCCCCCTCAACACCCACACTTACAAGAGCTCGTACTCGCTCTAGACGGTGCATCGCATCGCCCCCTGTCGTAACCCCCTCAGCAACACGCATTTGGTCTGTCATGCATCAGGTGATCCTGAGCAGTGCACAAACCTGCAGATATTCAGCACACATGACAGTCACAGCTGTCTGCCATCACACTCAGCACAGTATCAGCAAAGCCTACCTTGAAGGTACCAGCACAACATTGCACCAGCGCACAAACCCCCAGGCATCCAGCAAACATGACAGTCACAGCTGTCTGCAATCACACTCGGCACAGTACCAGCAAAGCCCACGACAATGGCACCAGCACAACCTTGCACCAGCGCACAAACCCTCAGGCATCCAGCAAACATGACAGTCACAGCTGTCTGCAATCACACTCGGCACAGTACCAGCAAAGCCCACGACAATGGCGCCAGCACAACATTGCACCAGCGCACAAACCCCCAGGCATCCAGCAAACATGACAGTCACAGCTGTCTGCAATCACACTCGGCACAGTACCAGCAAAGCCTACCTTGCTGGTAACAGCACAACATTGCACCAGCGCACAAACCCTCCAGGCATTCAGCAAACATGACAGTCACAGCTGTCTGCAATCACACTCGGCACAGTACCAGCAAAGCCTATTCTGATGGTACCAGCACAACATGGCACCAGCGCACAAACCCTCCAGGCATTCAGCAAACATGACAGTCACAGCTGTCTGCAATCACACTCGGCACAGTACCAGCATAGCCTATTTTGATGGTACCAGCACAACATGGCACCAGCGCACAAACCCTCCAGGTATATAGCAAACATGACAGTCACAGCTGTCTGTGATTGCACTTAGCACAGTATCAGCAAAGCCCACCACAATGGCACCAGCACAACATGGCACCAGCAAGAAGCTTCCTGATACTGGTAAAAAGCATACACCCCAATCTGCTGAGGTGACTGCACAGATGTATCAGGTGTGATTCTTGTGTCCACACACACATACATGCATGCACAAGCGGATGCAGACACGCACACCTGCAAACACACCGTGCATGGAAGTGTTCTGCTGTGCCGTAATCATACGGATCAGCTGACCCTGCATGCCCTTGGAGTAAAAATCAATATTTCCGTACCTCAGGCCCTTGCTATAACACCAGCCGCTTGCATAAACTGCATACAGACACATATCTCACACCAACTGGACTGATACCATTGCCAACCGGCAGCCAAAGCACCAGCTGGCCACCCAGAACATGGGTTGTTCCAAATAACATAATGAAATTGCCGTGGGAACACGACCATACCACCGCTTGTCCGAACTACCGCAGACAGCACACTAAGGCATGCCATTAGAATCCTGCGCTGCTGAGTACAACAACTGGGCATACTGGGCATCCCTTGAATCCCCACAATCAACAGTCAGGCACTTGGCAAGCTGCCTGCAACCACACTGCGGGAAGATAGGCATGCTGACACAGCTTGCTGCGCCGCTGCAGTCACACAGCTTTTGCAGCTCAACAATCCCTCCTTGTGCTGTAAACAGTGAACTGATGGCACTAGCCGGCACAAATGCAGCTGCCTGTGCTGCTGCAAGGACATAAACAAAGCCAGCAAGCTTTGACAGTGCTGCTGCTGCAGAGGACAGATGCCATTCACATGACAAGGCAAGCATTGACAGAGCTGCTGCTGCAGAGAACAGATCTTGATCACGGCACATCTTGTTGCTGCTCCAGTTGCATAGATGAGCGTGGCAACAATGCTCACACAGCCGCAAGGGCTGCAACACACGAACACGCAGACAAGAGCCGGCGCAGGTGCAGTGCATAAAGCAGGTCATCCAACGATGCCTGCGCTGCTGCCACAGCATAACAAGACAAGCATTGACAGTGCTGCTGCCGCAGAGAACAGATCCCAACGTCGGCACACCTTGTTGCCGCTCCTGTTGCATAGATGAGCGTGGCGACAATGCTCACACTGCAAGTGCTGCCACCACATAGACAAGCAGATGCTGGCCTGCGCAGCTGCAGTGAATAAAGCAAACCATCCAACCATGCCTGCGCTACTGCAGGAAACAACTGCCGTATCGTATGCACACGCTGCCTGATACGCCGGTGAGCAATGACAGCAAGCTTGCGAGAATACAGAAAACTGCACCAGCAGATGCCGGCGCTGCAGTGAGACTCATCTGTGACAGATAAGGCAGTGAGGCTCATCTGTGACGCTGACTCATTTGTGACAGATCTGTGACGCTGACTCATCTGTGACAGATCTGTGACGCTGACTCATCTGTGACAGACACGTGACGCTGACTCATCTGTGACGCTGACTCATCTGTGACAGATAAGGCAGTGTGACTCATCTGTGACGCTGCAATGAGACTCATCTGTGACAAATAAGGTATGCCAGGGTTAGGGTTTAGGGTTTAGCCAAACCCAAAAACCCTAAACCCTAAGACTTATCTGTGACAGATAAGGCATGCCACGGCCAGCAGCCACCTGCTGAGGGAACCCTTGCTGCCGACACACACCAAGCAGGCTTGCCAACACTTGCCCTGCTACACTTATGCCAACAAGTGTTGTTGGGAAGCTGCACGGCTGCCGGCGCTGCTGCAGTGAGACAGCTAAGGCATGCCACGGCCAGCAGCAACCTGCTGAAGGTACCCGTGCTGCAGACCCGCACCAAGCAGGCTTGCCAACCATGCCTGCGCTACTGCAGGAAACAAATGCCGAAATACATGCCAGTGAGCGACGACTAAAAAGCGAGGATACAGAAAACTGTACCAGCAGACGCCGGCGCTGCTGCAGTGAGACGGATAAAGTACGCCATGGCCAGCAGCAACCTCGCTGCAGGCCCGCACCAAGCAGGCTTGCCAACACTTGCCCTGCAACACTTACGCCAACAAGTGCGTCAGCAGTAGCCCTCCGAACTGGGCACCGCCTGAGAGAGGGGTGCTAGGCGCAATACACTGGCGAGGCTTTGACTCTGGCCCCCAAAACCTGGGTTGACCTTATTGCCGTGTGCGCGGGCAGCTGGTGGGAGTCTACCGCCCGCTGGTGATCCACAATACAATTTGCACACCAGGACCTAAGGTGGCAGAAGATGATCAGCAAAAGAAGCGGACACAACTTGATCACCACCACATGCCTACCTGGCACGGAACAGACAGCCACCAACCCACCAACTACCACCACCAACTGTGACACCTGACACAGGACGGACAGTCGTCTGCGGAACCATGCTGCTCTGGGGTGAGGAAGGCAGCCTGCAAAGCAACCAGTTCCAACAAACAGCACGGAACAGACAGCCACCTACGACACCAACATCTGGCACAGAACAGGCAATCGTCCGTGTAGCAAAGCTGCTCTGAGGATCAGAAAGGCAGCCTGCAAGCCCAGCAATTTCAACAAATGGCACTGAGGCACCTCGGCCCACAAGCAATCATACCATTTCGAACCACACTCGTGCTCACACCACCTCGGGCCACAAGTACTCATACCACCTTGCACCACAAGTGCTCAACCCCATCAGGACGGGGCATGGCCGCCCAGCGAACTGCCACAGTGCGACACCTGACTGCCATCATGGACATTCGAAGTGCAACGTGTTCAAATATTCCTTCCAGGCCAAAAGCAGCAAACAGCGCCTCCTATTTGCAGCAGCAAGGAGCGACTACAACAGGACAAAAGGCAGTGCATGCGATCAGACCACACGCGGAGAAGCCGCATATTGCATGATGCAGAAAGGGCCGCACAGGACACCAAAGTCCAGGGCTCATGCACCCTGCACACCCCGGCAGTCCCCAGCCGCAAACCCTGACCTCCTCTGCAACCCTGACCGTTTGATAATTCCGCATGACTAAGAAGTCGTTGACAGGGGCGCAACAAGGATGCATGGTTGCCACACAGTGGGCTGAAGTACACCACGGCTGTAGGGCCCTGCGGCTTGACTGTTCACTATCCAAAGCCGAACACACCAAGTGCATGCAGTCTTTGCATCATGCACGTGCCACTGCCACATCGCGTTTTGTACAAACAGGCGTCTAGAAGCCCACTGGCACCCATATGCAGCCAACGCTGTTCAGGCCAGGCGTTCGGTGTGCTGATGTGCCATGCCTGTGACATAATAAAGCCAACATGACGAAGGAAAGGTGCATGGGCATTTGTTGGCGGGCAGAAATCCACGAGCCTGCCAGCAGCGCCGCAATACTAATAAAAAACCCGTGTGCGAGCCGGAGCTGTAAGTCATAGCAACACGCAGCAAAGCGCAGCAAAGCTCATGCGTGTGAAGGGACAGCGTCATTTAGAGCTGAAGCTTCATCAGGGAGGGAAGCAAGCTGTCGTGTGTCTCTGTCATGTTGTGTCGGCGTTGAGACAGCAGCAGCTCGATCGAGGCGGGAACCACCTCGTCGGGGTCCTGCCAAGCGGACGGCGTGTTGTTGTCGGGAAGCTGCACGGCTGCCTCGGCGATCGCCGGCAGCATCGGCCAGAAGGGGTATGCTGCAACAGCAACACACGACAACACCAGCAGCATTGAGCAGCGGGCACGATTTACGACTGGCGTCCGGCAAGCCCACTGGACGATGGGAGACATGATGGTTACGCTGGACATCGAAGACAGCATGGTATGTTCGTCACTGTTATCAAAGCCTGGCTGCACAATCTACAGCAACAGGTTGGCTGACCTGCAGGGCTGCTGCTGCTGCCACCCCAAAAGCACAAATGAGCTGTCAGATGGCAAAGCTGATACTGAAGCCTCAAAGCAGGGCCTGCTACAGCACTTGGCACCTCAGACATGCAGAGCAAAGCTGCACAGTCGCCATATGTCGAAACCCGCCCCCTGATAATGTTGCAAACAGCAACATCAGCACCAGCAGCAGCGCAACAGCACAAAGCTACCCACCTCCCTTGTTCATGATGAGGCCTTGCTCCAGGGACAGCGTGTCTGTGAGGAACAGGTTGAGCGCCACGAGCTGTCGAAAGTACAGGGCCATCTGCCGCTGTAGCTCAACACCAGGGGCCGGCACCATCTCTTCATCCGCTGCCGCTGCCGCTGTTGCCGCTGCTGCCACTGCACCCTCTGCTGCTGTAGCTGCTGCTGCACCACCTCCTGCTGTTGCGTCAGCTGCTGGGCTGATGGCTGCACCGTTTCCCGCCGCGTTATTTCCTGGCACAGAAGCCTCGCACTGCTGACCCTGGCTGCCGCTGCTGCTGGGGTCCGGGCTGGGGCGTCCAACAGCAGCAGCAACTGCATCGTTGCCTGCTGCTGCTCGTGTTGCTGCTGCGCCTGCAATGTCAGCCTGACTGCCATCCTGCTTCTGCTGCTGCTGTGCTGCGATGGCTTCACAAGCCATGAGGAAGGCGTAGCTGGGGGTCTCCTGCAGGACCGACAGCCCCTGTGCTGCTGCTGCCCGAGCCTGGCGCTGGTGGTTCTGCAACACAGCACAAGGCAGCACAGCACAGCACAGCACAGCACAGCACAGCACAGCACAGCACAAGCCAGCACACACCATAGTGTGAGTTGCGGCCACAGCGTTGGTTGCGACACTGACATGGATGGTTGTGTTGTCAGCCTGGGTGCATGATGTCATCAGGCCTGCATGCAAAACATGATGTGAGGCTTTGCCTCGGGCCCCCGGCAGTTGGGTTCGCCTGATTGCTGTGTGTGGGCCAGCCGGTGGGATTACGCCCCCCCCTGTTAAAACCAAAACATGATGTGCAGGAGAGCTGCGCTGCTGCCGCAAATGCCGCCGCAACTACAGCATCATCGCTATCAAGCCCTTGGTAGCTGCAGGATAGGTCCTGGGACACTGCAGGAAACGCTGCCTTGTTGGGTTGTTGATTGGTGCTGGCAGAAAGTGCTTTCCTGCTCCCCTTCCATGCAGCAGCAGCAGGCATCCCCCAACATCAGCCCCAGTTCTTCCAAAATAGATGGCAGCTACATGTATGGACCCTTGCAGGGTTACCCTGCAACCCTAGAGACAATGAGCCCCATTACGTCAGCACATGGCCAGCCTCACCTCCAAAGCCAGCTTGAAATGCAGCTTTTGCAGCCGTGTAAAGCGCATGCGCTGCGCCAGCCGCGCCCAGTACGTGGGCGATGCCGCACACTGCTGCCCCGTCCCTGCATGCCTGCTCGCGGCATCGAACAGCGCCAGATTTCCATGCAGCAGAGCCAGGAACACAAGGCATCCCTCCGTCTGCATGGCTTCTAAGAGTGCTGCCCATGCAGGGGTGAGGGTGTCGCTGAGCCCCTTGAAGTTGTACACCAGTGGCAGACCTGGTGCTGGGGTCATGCCGGCGGCCTGCAGGACTTGTTGCTGCTGCTCTGGCTCCCGCTGCAGTAGCTCGCTGAGAAACACGAGCTTTTGGAAGTACTTGTTCAGGTAGTCGATCCACTGGGAGCAGTCGTAGGACAGTGCCGCCTGCAGTTGCAGTGACAGTAATTGGCTCAGCAAAAAGCTGAGCAATCCACAAGGGAGCCAGAGGCTCATGGGGACCAGGGAAGAAACCAGGCACCCCCAAAACAGCGTCCAAAGCATGAAGAACATCTGACAAGTCTTCCGCACAGTCTGCAGATCCGGTTGTTGTGTAACTGAGAGGGTCGCCAAAGAGCACCCATCAGGGGGTTGCTCCTGTGCACGAAGTTCACCACACCCCAGTCACGGTAGAGGGGCTCAAGGCCAGTTTTGAAGTGGGAAGTGGGAACCTGGGAGCTTACAAAACGTTGCATTTAACATCAATCTGAATGTTGAATATGTTTGAATTGGCCTGGGCCGCTCAAGTTGTCAGAAACCACAGGAGGGTGGCCGATACCCTGAAGCTCACCTGCAGCTGCTCCCAACTGGCTGTCTCTAAGGCATACAGGCACCAGGGACAGCCAGCGACCTGGGGTAAGCAGAGGAAACAAAGGGCACAGAAGGGACGAAGAAAAAAAGCAGAGACAGGCACGCTGGTATGGATTGCAAGGATGAGACCCGGGCTACTGGGCTACTCATCAGCGAGTGTGATATACCTGCAGTTCACAGTCCAGCTGCTGTTGCTGTTTGAGCTCCTCTGGGGTGGGCCCATTTGCTGCCAACCAGCGCTGATGCTTCTCATAAATGGCCTTGGTTCGCTCTTGCACGTAGATGAGCTCAGCTAAGATCAGACTCTTTTCTGCCAGCTCTTGCTGTCTCTGCTGCTGCTCATCATGATCTCGCTGGAGAGCAATCAGCTGCTGCTCAGTCTTCTTGAGAGAACTAAGATATTCCCTCTTGCGTGCCCCCTTCGAAGAGCGATCTCTGGTGCTCATCGAACAGGACTTGCTTCCAAGATCTAGGGCAAGCGTCGTTCAATGGAGCCGCAAATTGTCTATTAGGATATGTGCGGGTGCACAGAGGCAACGTCTGGGCATTATGATAATCAATTATGCTGTCAACTTGGTTGCATAATTGCTGCATGGTCTGACCATCCATGACATATCCGGATATCCCTGTTAGGCCCTCGAGCTCCTGGAGCCACAACGGGAGCGCCCTGCGGGAGGATATATGCGCATCTCGAAACGTAACTCGAGCGCGCTTTCAGGGCTACTTCTGTATCGCCAGCGGTCGCGGTAGTGCCAGTACTGCCATCACCCAATTCATTACCCGGGTCCGGGGGCATCACCACTGCTGCTGACCATTGTCCGCGACTGAACTTGGTTCAACCAGGGCTACGTGACTGACTGGTAAAGGAGGCCCCATTGCTTTGAGGGGATTCCTGTTCAACGGCTGACAGGCAGTTCAACAGGTCCTGGGTGCACGTACGTGCCGCGGCTGCGAGGGAGCAGTGGTGCTGTGATTCCTCGGATCTGGCTTTTATATTATTGGTTACTGATTATATTGAGATTATCTGGCAGATGCTGGTGATGGTAGGTGTGTTTGTGGTGACAGGTGACATACAGTACATGCAGCGTGAGTGTCATTCAGCATCTTATGTGGTCCAAGTGCTGTTGCAAAACGCTGGGCAAGTTTGGGTATTAACAGCTTGTTATTGTCCCCATTCTAGGATAGAGGAAGAGGGGGAGAGGAAAAGATTGCGAAATTGCGACAAAGACAGAGACCGTGATTCCGTTGCTACATGGCTTTGGCAATGCTACATGGCTTTGACAAAAACGCAGCTACATGATATCAAGGCAAAAGCGCAGCTACATGATATCAAGGTAAATGTTTGGGGGGAGGGGGCAAGGGGGCGAGTTGGGAGGCGGCCAGCCTATCACAGTGTCAAGAGGTTGGTGTTTGAGCAAGTTACACAGCGCGATCACAGCGCACATGCATGATCCACACCAGATATGACATATGGTGGACTTGATCTAAAACTTAGTCCGCTAGGCACTGCCTCCAGACGCACCACTCTGGAGCAGCGCTGCAAGTTAGAAGGCCCAACAAAAGAGAGACGAGACACAGCAAATTGAGCAACACCACACCCAGCTTGCAAATTCACCCCTGCTAACCCCTAAGTAAGCCCGCCAGCCGGCAAACAGTAGTGGCATTGATAAAAAGTGGACCCCACACCCCACAATCACACCACAATGTTGAGCAGCTCAGATAATGCACCATACCACAATACCAATGGAAACACAGCAGTGCAGCAGGCGACTGAGGGGCTTCCACAACACTTCCCTGCCCACGCCCACACCACCATCGAAAAGTGCATGCCACCCTGGCACCAATGTAACATGGAGGTAGTTTTCTCGCTGTGTATGTGTGTGTAGGTAAATAGGTATGCACAGGAGCGGCGGCTGCAAGAAGGGCAGCTGCAAGGGCAACGGCCTGCACACGGGATGCACACTGAAGCTCGGAGACACCCTCACCACATGCCTGCAGTCAGCTCAAGCTTGCAGTCAGCTCTCAGGAGCTGCCAAAAAGGAAGAAGCACCGCTGACGATGCACAGCATTCTGACGCAGGAAGGCATCACTGCCACGGTGCCGCCAAGCACCCGGTGCCCTGACAATGTTGTGAGGGGCCCCGACAATGCTGTGAGCAATGCAAGCCCTCTCAGCAGCTAGCCAACTGCGGACATGCCACGTACACACCCAACCACACGCAACATACAGCATGCCAGCTACTTGCCCAACCACGCCAGGTGCACACCCAGCCACACCCATGACACAACAACACTGCCCGCAAACCGGGCTGCTGCAACATTCCGGCCGCTACCAACTGCTACCAGCACACCACCAATTTCATCGCAACCTCAGGAACATGGACCCACACCATACGTAACATGGCCATCGTTTGACGTGCTTAGCTGTGTTTGGCTTGGCACCGAGTAAACATCCCAGGTACTTTATGCCGACAGCATGTAAACCCCAACCAATAACCAAAAACAGCTCAACTATGCAGCGTAACAAGTAACAATGGCCCCCGCACAAACGCTGAACAATCGGCCGCTTTGTGAGTGCCCGGCGGCCTTGCGGGGCTAGGAGTGTGACTCCCGCCAAAACAGCAGCAGACTTCCCAAACGCGACACGAGCCTTGAGCCCCAAGCACACCCTTCCACCCACACAAACACCACATGCAAAACCCTTGCCAGCCAACGCACGTGTGTCAGTGCAGAAGCTTCACACCTGCACGCAGGTGCGCATGCACTGCACCCCTGGGGGCGGCGGGCTGCTGCTGTACTTATAGCATAATGTATTGCCCCTGCCCCGCTGTTACCCTCCTAAGCATAGTTTGACCATAACCCGTGTGCCTGGTATGTACTTGCCGCATTGGCCTGCCCAGCGCCCAAAGGCTTTGCCGCATGGCCACCACCATTCAACCCTGTTAATGCCACACCCGGGAGGATAGCAGCAGGGCAGCGTCCTGTGCAAATGCTGGTACACCCACAACAGAGCCGCTCGTGCATGGTGCATGCTGTACGGATGTGCTGTGATGCTCCCAAGACGTCCACCCTTAGGCTACACCTTAGCAGCACCATCCATCCATCCATCGACTGCAGAGACTCATCACTTTCTGTGGGCAGCAGACCACAACACACGCAACCGATGCCCCAGCCTCCAATTGTAAAACACCTTTGCCACCAACAGCACCTGCAGGCCAACTATGATGCTAAACCACCTGGTGTTTTTGCCCAGCAGCGCACATACTGGAACATGGGCCAGCTTGCACTGCCGCTGCTGCTGCCGCCAACACTGCTGGCAACCGCCAGTAAAAAAAGAGAGAATACGAAAGGCACGTCCAACACCATGTAACAGCCACGGTCAGTCAGCACTACCTCTGTTTGAGCAGCGGTGCAAGATACCCTGAGCCCCAAGCTAGGCATGCCTCGCAAGCTCTCAATCACCTGACACAACAGACACCTTGCCCAATGACAAAAGGCCTGGGCAAGCCGCAGAACCTTCACATGCCCAGTCCTGACCTCCTCCTAGGGCCCCGACAGATATGCCGCGTGGACCACCTTTTCTGTAACCGGCACTCAACTGCTGCACATGCCACGCTCCTTCACAAGATCTTGCCACACAAGGAACACACAGGCACACCATGTAGGGAGTGGCCGTTGGCCCTGCGGTGCAAGTGCTTGGCGAGGTGCCCGCCCAACCGGACGATACGTGCATCTTTTGCTTCAGCACCACACATGTCACGACACGTCGCACATGCGCCTGCCTCTCCACCTCTGCCAGCCTGCTAGCCACTTCCTTCCCGCTGTTGCGTCCCCTGCTGCCCTTTCAGCTTCCATATCCCAACGTAGATGCATCAGCCCCAGCACAGAACTTTGCACCAGCCCCAGCAATGGAACAAAGCACCAGGCCCAAACAGGGAGCCCAGCCCAGCACAACACAGCACAGGAGTGAAGGCAGGCATAGGGCAGCAGCACCAGACACACTGCAACCACCAACAGGGGCAAACAGGGAGCCCAGCACAGCATAGCACAGTACAGGAGTGAAGGCAGGCATATCCTAGCCTAGGCCTGAATGCATCAGCCCCAGCACAGAACCTCACAACAGCCCCAGCACAGATCCACGCACCAGCCCCAGCAACGGAGCCAAGCACCAGGGCCAAACAGGGAGCCCAGCACAGCATAGCACAGTACAGGAGTGAAGGCAGGCAGAGGGTTACAGCACAAGACACACTGGCGCCAAAGGCTCCAAGTTGTGATAGGCTGCTGGGCCCTGCAGAGACACAACCGCCAGCAGGGTGCAGGCACATGTGCTGTCAGAGGCCAGCACGCACCCGCATCGAAGGGCGGGAAATTGCAGATCCACAATCTTGGTGGTGCTGCGTCGTCCGGGCGCTGCGTCTCCTTATGGAGAAAGCCAACGATCAACCAGTCGACTGTCCCGCCGATCAAGAGTAACAGGTGCTTGCTGGCATGACACATCACACACCCTGCGCCACACTTCATGCAGGAAAGCATCTGTGTGCAGAGTAGACTACCTGGCCTTGCACCACACACTCTGTCCTGCCACCAGTACTGCTTTTGCCTGTGTCCTGCAGCCGCTGCCACAATGCCATGCAAGCTGCTAATGGGACCCAGGGCCTACTAGCAATTGCGCTCAGCACAGCTCAGCTCAGCTCAGCACAGCTCAGCACTCTTCACAGTGCTGGTGCTGCGCTCTGTACGATCTTCTCCACCACAGCTCAGCACAGCTCAGCACACTTCACAGTGCCGGTGCTGCGCTCTGTACGATCTCCTCCACCACAGCTCAGCACAGCTCAGCACACTTCAAACAGCCAAAGTGCTGCCGTGTGGAGGACACTCCTACACCGCAAGACCCGACACGCACACACCATTGGGGCTGTAAGGGGTGTGCCTAGCGGCAGCGTGTACTGACTGGTGGGTTCTTGCCATGAGCCAGCACAGCTCCCAAAAGAGGGTGCTGCCGCCAATCAAACAGCGTGGTGCAGATGCACCCCAAGGAATGCATGTTTGAAAAGGACAGACTGTGTGTGACGCAACATGCAGAGGCAGCCGAAGGCTGCACCATGACACTGACACCAAAGCGGCAGGCCACCTTGCACTTGTGGCACATGTGCGGTGCAAGTAGGGCGACGGGCGTGCAGTGCGAAGGGAGCAGCAGCTTGAATCTGCATTGCCTGTGCTGGTAAAAGCTGATGCACACACTGGCCGAAACACACAGGGGGCAGCAAGCAACGCACCATGCCGCTGATACGACCCGCTGTCAACCCAGCAACTCACTCAACAGAACAGGGACGGCGACACATGCACGTGCCTAGCCGACATGTGTACCAAAGATCCAAAACACAAACACCATGCCCATGCAGGATGCAGGAGAGGCGTCTGTCAGCCCCTTGTCGTGCGGGAGCCTGGAGCCCTGAAGAGGCAAAGGGTATCTAGAATGTTGCATGCGTGCTGGATGGCTACAGCTTCTCCTGCACAGGCATGCGGGATGAGGGATGTGCTTCAGAGAGCGGTGCGCTGTGCCAGCACCAATGCTCTGAAAACACACAGGCAGCTGCCAATACCACAAGCATGCGTTGAGACCAGTGTCGTGTACAGTAATGCGGTATGCACAGAGCATCCAATGATGTCCCGTCGCTGCCTGCTGTGCCCGTCACGTCAGAGCTTACTTTTTCAGTAACAATTTTCAGTGACAATCACAAGTGGGTACAACTGCTTCTGACACAACTAAAGTAACACAACAGGAACGGTGTGCATACAATGATGATGCAAAAGACACTAACTAACCCATCCTGACCTCCGGCACGCAGTACGTGCAGTTGGAGGTGGCATATGCCCCTGTCTGCAGCGACAGACCTTTACCGGCATGCATGCATGTAACAAGATGTGATGTTGCTGTTGCATGCTAGCCTTGCCATGCAAAGGGTCGGCAACACTGTCTGCTGCGCAGCTGCAAGAAAGGCTGCACAAGCTGCCTCTGCTGCTGCAGCAACACCGCGCACACCCGGGGTGCTATACACACCCGTCACAGCCGGGCTGCTGACCAGCACGCCAGCCTAAAAGCCGGCAAGCCGCCTGTTGGACGGCGATGCAAGCTGATGGTAGGGACACACAAACGTTGAATGCTGCCAGCAACTGCACCGCCCCAAGCAGTCTAAGCTGCTTCCCGCGCATGTGGACACGCCCGCCAAGCTGCGCCATGCGCGACCCGACACAAAAAAACGCTGGCATGAATTATGCTTGTGGTAAAGGATGGTATACCCAGACACACATGCATTGCGACACTTTACACACATATGCTCAAGTCGTTGCAGATCCCACAAGTCGGGACTTGCATGCACAGCTTCACGTGCCCTACCACCCAGCAGACAGACCCGCTCTTTTTCAGCAGCCCCATATCTGGCCCCGAAGCACAGTACAAGTAGATATGTCACACGAGCACGTGGACAGGACAGTGACAACCACAGACGATCATTGAGTCTGAGTTGATCCGAATGGAGTGCACTGCGCTAGCTGCCCTCTTCTGCCCCTCAC
This sequence comes from Desmodesmus armatus, assembly GCA_007449985.2. Classification (NCBI taxonomy): domain Eukaryota; kingdom Viridiplantae; phylum Chlorophyta; class Chlorophyceae; order Sphaeropleales; family Scenedesmaceae; genus Desmodesmus; species Desmodesmus armatus. Next base: position 138,662 of record VIIQ02000172.1, on the reverse strand, counting down.
ACAACTGCTCCCAGGAAACACCGAGAAACACCAACAAACCAAGTCATGGCCACGCTCAAAGAGACTCCGCCACTGGCACCCCTCTCGCGCAAGGTATGCACGAGGGGAACCCATGCTCGACAAGCCCATTCACGCTGCAAGCACCAACACACAGTGCCAGATCAGAGACAGCTCCCTGTAGGAAGTGCAGGGGTCAGCACACAACACAAACCACCCCGCAGGACTTGCAGGGGTCAGCACACAACACACAGTGCCAGATCACGGACAACTTTGGCCACATTGGCCGTAGACAGACACAGAGTTGCACACTGCAGGCGCTGCTGTGCTCGTTCCTCAGCACAGTGCAGCAAACTGAGCACTATGTGGGTGCAGTAAAAGGCACCACATGCACAACAAAAGGACACCAGCAGATGATGTCTTGCGCACCAAGAAGCAAGCGCGCTCGAGGCTTGTCTTGTGGGATGCAGCAATGGTTGTTTGGCACTTGCAGGAAAACTGCCGGCAGCATGGCTGAAAGAAAAGGACCCAGCCCATCCAAAGCTGGATCCCAGTTCCATCAGCACACCCACCTACCCCAGCAATACATAGGGCTGAGTTACTCAACAGGCGGGGAATGTCCCATACAACCCATATCTATCAGTACTGTTGCCCTCCAGTCACAGCCATCTGCCCAGCCACCCACGCAATTCAAGGCGTGCCTGCACGAATATGGTGCTGGCGGAATGGGAGCTGACATTGAGTTGAAAGGGCTGACTGACACCAGGTTCCTGTCTAGTCCCCAAAAAAAGAGTGACCAAAACCCGCAGCCGTCAGCTGGCTAGCGGAGCCCTTGCGAGTCTGCATAAGCAGGGCAGCCAGCTGGATACATGAGCTTCAGTATCTGCACAGCACAGCACAGCACAGCACAGGTGGGCACAGCAGACGCAGAAGCAGCAATGGCGAGGGCGTTGCTGGATGCACATGCTTGACAGCTTCTGCAAGCTGCTCTGTATCAGCCCCCACACCTTCAAACCTGCAGCCGTCATCAAACAACTCAAAACAGAACTAGAGCATTTGAATGGCAGCCTTGCAGCACAGCATGCACCCCATCCCCACGCGCATCACACAAACACCCTGCCTACGCCCTGTGTCTTCCAATCTTTAAAAGTATCCCAAAGAGTGCAGCTGTACGCACCTTGATCCTGCAGCCGCAACACCCCTGCACGTCACCCCAACCTCACGCGTCCAGCAAGAGGTCCAGGAGCTCCCGGAAGTCCTCCTCAGGGTTTAGAGCGTCCCCGCCCTCCTGCCCTAAACCCTGCTCCACAGCCCTCTGAGCAGCCAAGTGCAGCGCAGCCGCTGCAGCATCAACATCATCTCCAAAATCATCTGGTAGCCCGTCAACCAACCCGGGCTGCTGCTCGTCCACAAGATCGACATCGACCTCGCCGTGCTGCTGCTGCAGGTACATCTCCTGCAGTTCAGCCGGCGAGGAGGGAGCCTGCGGCTCTCCAGCATGGCCCTCCTGCGAAAGCTGGTGGTGCAGAGGAGAGTTCCCGCCTTCGTGGCCCTGTTGCTGTGCTGGCTGCTGCGGCCGCTGCTCGCCTTGGTTTGGCAGCAGGGCGTCGAGCCATGCCCGGAAGACAGCCTCCTGGTTGTCCCTGTTACCACAGCAAGCCGCAAGTTGAGCTTCGAAGGTGGCCGCAGCGGCAGCTGTGTCCGCTGAATTGAACTCAGCACAAGGTGACTGCTGCTGTTGCTGGATGAGGTGCTGCTCTTCTGCATGGACCCCATCAAAGGCCCCAGCACACGCGGCAGCGTCCTGCAGCTGCTGCATGCTGGAGTCGTCGTGCATGTGCACGTCCGAGGCTTGCAGTGGGTGTGGCTGCCAGTCGCCAGAGCCAAGGGACACTCCTGCAAGGTCCTCTCGAAGAGCTGAGGTCCCCTGGCTATCAGCCCGCAGCGGCTGCAGGCTTCCCGCCCCCACCCCCAGCATCAAACCACCTGCATCCACCCCTGGGGAGTACTCTGGGGACCCAGCCGCGTGCGGGGCGGCAGCCGCCGCAGCCGCCGCTGCAGCTGCTGCCGCAGCCGCCGCGGCGGCGGCTAGCTCTGCTGCTTCCTCCTCACTGCAATGTGGCAAGTCCTCAGGCGACCCACAGGGGTGCAGCTGGTGCTGCTGGTGCTGCTCTGCATGTGATAGAAGCTGCTGCATCTGCATGAGCCCCTGGTGAGGGTGCTCCAAGTGTTGGCCGCTGTGCTGCATTGCTGCAAAGCCGCCGCAGGCAATGGCGGCTGCAGCCGCCGCTGCGGCGGCTGTCATGGAAGCCTGCGGGCTCAGCGGCCTGCTGCTGTTCAATCCTGCAGGAGCACACATGCCGTGCGACGCCGGCAGGTACATGCCTGGCTGGTTGGCACACTGCATGCTGGCTGCGGAGCCCTGAAGGCCCTCCGAGACATCGATGCACCCCGGGTTGGGCTCAGGAGGGCTATTGTAGTGCTGGAAGGTGTCGAGCTGCATCCCTGAGCAACCCCCGCCCTGCTGCTGAGAGCCTGTGAGGTCAAGGTGCTGCGCAGCACCTGCATCCACCCCGCCTGCTGCTGGAGGGATGCTACAGGCGGCTGTGCTGACAGAAGCAGCATCCGCTGCACCCATTTCCTGCGCGTGAGGCAGAGCGCTAATGGACATACCGGGGGGCATGAGGCCCTCCAGCACTTGCTGCAGCTCATGGGGCTGCATGGAACCAAAGCCGGCTTGCCCCTGCTGCTGACATGCCTGCTGCATGGATGACAGCAGCTGGTGGGGGTCGAACGCGTGCTGCTGCAGCAGCTCCTGTAGATGCATGGGAGCCCCGTCAGCACGCGCAGGGTAGAATCCCTCCTGCGGGGAGGTTTCCTCTGCCGGCATACCCCACTGGGACGGCATGGCGGCCCCATGCATGCGACCCCCAGCATGCATGGAGCTGCCGCGAGGGCCGGGGCCCAGGAGGGAGGGCCCAGGAGCTGTCACAGCAGCAGGGGCGCCCCCTGTGCTGACCGCTGGGGAGTTGCTGCTGCTGTGGAAGCATAGACCTGCAGGTGTGCTGTACTGCGCACTGGCGGCTGGCTGCATGGCCGCAGAGCAGCCACCTGTGCTGGACATGTGCTGGCCCTGCTGTTGCTGCTGCACGTAGCTGTTGTCGTAACTGGCGCCGCCACCAGAGGAGCTGTCATAAGTTGATCCCCAGTGCTGCTGCTGCTGCTGCTGTGGTTGGCGGGACCCCCTGTGCTGGGGGTCAGGTTGGTGGGGGTTCCTTGAGTGTGGCTCCATCAAGCTGCCGCCAACCCACTGCTGCTTCATGATGGTTGTCGACCCAGGTTTCAGGTGCGACAGGCCTGAACCCCCGCTACCAGCCCTAAACCCTGGCGCTGACGGACTCTGCCCTAAACCCTGGCTGGCCTGCAGGGTGGTGGAGTCAAGCAAGTGTGTTGGCAGCAGGTGTCCAAGGTGCGGTACAAGCTCCGGCGCAATGCTGCTGCCTGCAGAATGGCCGGCTGGCATGCCGGTACCACTGCCAAAGCCCCTGCTGTCGGTCCCCTTGAGCCGGCTTCCCTGCAGCCGCATGCCGACCTGGCCTGGGCCTCTGCGCTGTGCTGCGCTATGCTGCCAGCCCTGCGGCGACCGGCCCCCGCCGTCCTCCGAGTCCTCATCCCAACCAGACTCTGTGGAGTGGGTTGAGGGCATGGTGCGGAGGGCATCAAGGGCGCGGTTGGCCGAGACGCGCTGCACGCCCGGGCGGCGGCTGGTCGGGGTGCCGGCGGCGGCTGTGGCGGCTGCCGCACTGGGGGAGACAGCACACCCCGGGGAGCTGTGCTGTGCTGGGCCTGTCGTGCCCTCTGAATGGCCGCCGCCAGCGCTGCCGCCGCTCATGTCCCCTGCTGCATTGCCTCTGCTATGCTTGGGGCTGTTGGTGATGGCAGATTCCAGCCCTGCCCACCTTTGGGGCATGCCTGCTGAACCCACTGGCTGCTGCTGCTGCTGCTCGTACTGCTGCTGGTGCTGCTCGTACTCGTGTGGCTCGTATTGCTGATCGTACTGCTGCTGCTCGTACTGCTGGAACTGCTGCTCCTGCTGGTACTGGTACTCTTCATGCTGCTGCTGCTGCTGCTGCTGTTGCTGCTGCTGTTGCTGCTTGGCCATCAGCATTGCTGCTGCAGCCGCCGCCGCTGCCATGTTTGGCATGTTTGTCATGGGCGGCGTGGGGGTAAACCCTGCGGCCAAGCCGTACTGGTGTGGCTGGTACTGTGCTGAGAACCGCGGCGGGGCATAAGGCATGGGTAAGCCCTGCTGAGCGTAGTAGGGCTCGTAGCCGCCGTTGTCGTCATCTTCGGTCATGCCTAGCAGCTGGGCGGCCTGGCAGCGGAGCTCGAGGGCAAACTCGTAGCTCTTGTTGTGGCGCTGCTCGCGGCGGCGGTTGTTGTGGCGCTTCAAACGCGCCCGGCAGCTCCTGCACAACGACAGCCGGCGACAGCAGAGGTTCAGGGGAGAGCGAGCAAGAGTGGCCCGTCGTTTGAACTCGAGCTTTGGCGGAAAGTGTAAGTGGGTGAGTGCAGCAGCTATGGCAGCCATGACAGCGAGGAAGCACAGAGGAGTTGGCGTGTGATGTGTGGGTGAGTCGGTGAGTGCAGCAGACAGCCTGGCGTAATGTGTGATAGCCATTTTGCACTGCTCTGTACAGCAGTGTGCTATGCAGACCACATGCAATTGGCAGCAAGTGTGTGCATGTCTCTGCGCAAGCCGGCAAGCTGCTGTCCACCCGGCTGGCCATTGCCCAACAGAACCACAACACATCAACGAGGTTGTGCAGCAGATGTGTGGTTTGCAAGATGCGCACTGGCTGCTGTTGCTGTGTTGTGTAGTGCAGTGCAGTGCAACCATAACAGCGCAGCGCTGCGCACGCAACCCCACTGTCAGAGGCCAACCCTGCTCGCTACTGCTGTGCTGTGCAGGTGCTCAGCAGTGACAGCCGACTGTGCACAGCGTAGCCTGCGGCCTCCAGCAGTCCTGAAACCTCGCCTGAGTTGTGGGTGGCCAGCCGATGGGGGGTGCCCCCCCTTGGGCACCTCCAGAAAGAAAAGACTGTGCACAGGACACACTCTAACTCACACACACACTCACACCCACACTCACTCACCTCTTGTCAGCATCAAAGTCCTCCAAGGGTTGGAACTTCCCGCATTGCTGGCAGAACCTGCTGTCCACCCCGTTGACCTTGGAGCACATTGCAGACAGGTGCACCGCGCACACCTTGTGCCGCTGGTAGTAGGCCTTTGCTGCACCTAGGTGCGCACCACAGCCATCCACCTGTGCGCGTGGGTTGAGGGATGGTGGGGAAGCAATCACAGCAGGCGCAGTGAAATGTTAGTGTCAGCTGCAGAGGCTGATACGCTTGTTATGCTGTTAAGGAAGCGCTCAGAAGTCTGCAGAAGCTTCCAGCAGCAGCAGTACCACGCGGGCTGCATACCAACTGCAGTAAGTGTGAGCGCGCGCATAAGCAGAGCAGGACCCTTTGCTAGCAGGGGTTTCATCAAAGGCCTGTGTGTCTGTCTACAGGGCATCATACAACAGAAACACAAATAAACATGCAGCTGCTGTTCTGCAGCCCAGCGCACCTTGCACACCAGCTGCTGCTTTTTCTGCCCGGGTCGCTTCTTTGGCACATCTGCAGGACAGCGCACAGCAGGCCAGCACAGGATGCACATCAACACATCTGCGCACTGCTGCCATAACAATGGATCTCACAATGTTATTACAGCTCGTGATGCATGCATTTACTGATTGTGTAGCGGCAGCGCTGCGTGTACTTTGCTGTGCTGTTTGAACTGGCTGTTTGGCGCCAAACACTCACTCTTGGCAGCTTTGCAAGCCTTCTTCAGCTCGTCCAGTGCAGCCTCCTGAGTTTCCAAAGACATGCCTGCTTGCGACTCAAGGAGGTGTGCTGCTGCTGCATCTGCATGAACAGCTTCCATGTGGGAATCCCCTGTGCCGCTGCTTGTGGCCCCTGCAGCTGGATGGCTGTAAGCCTCTGCAGCTGCTGCCGCTGCTGAAAGCATTACTGGGCTGGCTCCAGCCGTTGTGGACACCAGGGTCGGCATGTGCAGCATCCCCAGCAACAGTCCCGAGCCATGGGAACTGACATCTGTCGCCATGGCCCAGGTGTGCCTGCAGGACATGCAGCCAGGCAAACCGCGCGTAAGAGGTGCCCAGTACTCATGCGATTGCCATTTGACGCCAATGGGCGTGCCTCGAGTCCTAAAGGCGAACAAAGCTGTGCAACAAACTCCCGCGGACGAAGCTTGTGGACTACTCCAACCCAGGCATCACTGCTTCGCCCGCCATGCACACGTTCCAGAACTGCGCTAAAAAGACGTTCACGGTGCAGCTTGAGCTCACCTGTCGACCGAAGCCAGCGGTCTGTCCTGCTGGTTTGCTGCGTGGAACAGACCTCCTGCGGGGCCTCACACGTTCATTCCAGAATATGTAGCCTGCAATGTGGCAACTTGCGTGTTGAGAAGCTGCAAGGATTTTCGGTCTTGCCAGTTTTTCCAGCTGCTTTGCTGCTTTTGCTTGAGGGCACTCCCACTATGCTTTCAACAGCTTTAACCATCCAAAACGTACTGGAAGAAACATCCTTGCTGCAAATGGGTGCGACCTGGCGCCCCACACAGAATCAACAAACGCGAAAGGTTGGGAAATGATCCGGGACTGCAGGCGCACTCAGATGTTGATCCTCATTTTACCAAAGCATAATGGCGCGACCTACTGCCGCCTACGTGGAGCCCTTGCCAGTGTGGAAGTCACTAGCGGGTCCCTTCAAGCAGTACAGCTGGTGAAGCATGGTGTACATAGTATCTTTGAGGTAATAAAGACTCAATCCGTCCGTACGGGCGCCCTTCCTCTGCCTCTGCATAAGCCCCTGCTGTCACAGATCTCCAGCTGGCATGTTGGACCTGCATGGCATTGCCCCTGGGCTGTATACTCACAACTGCGTGTGCCCTGCCAGGCCCACAACCTGCCAGGCCCTGAGGGAAGGGTAACTGTGTGTGGGCTAGCTGGCTGCCAGCGTTGAAGTAGAACATATGTCAGTCTTTGCAGGGACATATTGCTACGTTCAAGCTGGCAGAGCTGGGGGCACCCCTCATTGGAGGGTAGTAGAAAAAGAGAATTCTCGTGGGATGCCTGACTGCACACGAACGCCTGACTGCACACGTTAGAGAGTATATTGTGTTTGTCAAGAGTGTATGCATCTATGGGGCCGCCACCACATGCATGAAATACCTGGTGCTGGAAGCCTTGTCACCCTCACCACGTGTATTACCTAGGGTAGTGGTAATCTTGAGCATGTTGACGTGAAGCTGCTGGCCAGATGCCCCTGGGCTGTATATCAGCAATTGCAGCAGATCGACAGCGACACTGATAGTTGTCTGGAGCGCTTGGTTTATGTTTCATACTCCTCGTTTGTGCAGTGGGGGGTACCAGGCTGCACTGATTGAAGGGTCTGTTGACTCCCCTAACTCCCTGTCCCAACCCTTGGGGCAGAGGGGTAAATGGTGGGAGTGAGTGAATATAAAATGACAGATAAGGTGTAATCAGTCTCGCAGGGCTACCGGTATGGGTATACTAACTCCCACTAACTTCCAAATATTTAAAAAAATGGGTGAATTTTGGTGGGAGTTCGGAGATAAATTTTCAAGGGAAACCCGCCTAAACCAGGGAGGTTGGGAGTTAGTGGCAGTTAGTGGCAAGGCATGCGCAGGGAGTAAGGGGAGTTAGCCAGGGAGTTAGGGGAGTTCGCTGCACAGAACACAGGAGGTGCACCTGTGAGGGCCAGGGGTCCCCCAGGCTCCGCCGTGGGTTGTATGCAAGGTTGTATGTGGCAACTGGTGGGCTTGGCAGCAAGGTGTTCACTGTGAGCCAGGGGCTGTAAGTCAACACGTGGGTCCCGGCGCTATGGGCAATTGTATAGGCATGCAGCAGACCGCAGAGTACATCAGTACCAGCCAGAATACATGCCTATAGGCCCTTCTATGTGCTACGATTACCTATAGGAGCAACAACAGCGGGGGCGGGTGCAAACACTACCAGCGATTGCGCCGCGTGCCTTGCTGTGTGGGCAGTTGCCATTGGTTCAGACGGTAGTGGGTGGAGCCTGCGTCCAAAAAAGGGCGGGAAATAACCCTTGCGACATGCCAATGCTAACTCCCTTGATTGGGTCCCTACTCCCCTAACTCCCTGATGAGGGTCTTTTTGGTGGGAGTTGGGAGTTAAAATTCAAGGGAAACCCGCCTAAGCCAGGGAAGTTAAAAATTCCACTATGTTGCATTGGCCCCTTCAGACCACGTACAACACAGCTGTGCAATCAGAAACACTAACTCCCACCATTTACCCCTCCGCCCCAAGGGTTGGGACAGGGTGTTAGGGGAGTCAACAGACCCTTACTGATTGCACGCTGCTATCATACAATGTGGTCAGACCCCACAGTGGCCAGGCCAAACACACCACATTGTGCTCCGTAGAGGAAATGACGTTATGCTTGGTTTTCAGCTACACCAGCAGACAGTTCGTTCGATTCGTCCGTGAAGTCAAGCAATCTGTCATGCAGTCAAAGACCCTGCTCACGTGTGCGTTCCGTGCATCAAGTGCAGGGTACACAGCTCCGTTGTGCACCCTCGCGCCATCCTGGGTGGAAACGACACAGAACAGACGCGCCACGTGCACACGCCTGGTTCTGATCTTGACATCAAGACAGTGTTCGGCCATCTGCGCAATGGCGTTGCAGGGACAACCCTCGTCCAGGAGCAATTATCATCTAGAAGCGTATGACCTCAGTAGCAGCAGGCATGGGTGTAGCTGCTGACTCACAGCCAAGCTACTGCCCTACACTTCAGGGCCTACAGGTATGGGGTGCCAGGTCATGGTCATGCTGGCAGCAACCCAAAGCTCAAAACAGACTGCATCCAGTAATTGCTTCAGACATGTATACAAGCACTTGTAGCTACTCAAGGCTCTGTCAAACATGTTTGTGCATGCTTCCCAGAAGTTGCAGTGACGAGCACCTCGTCCCTCACCTCTGCCCAATCTCCATGCTGATTGGTTAGAGGGTGTCTCTTGCCCCCCGCCTTACTACCGTACTGCATAGCCTCTACCTGTGTGCAAACTGCCAACATGCAACTCCTGCACCAAAACCCCTACTGCTGCACGCATCCTTGCACCCTTTGTGTGCAGATGTTGCTGGCAGGACAATCCACCTGTGCAGTACTGTCGTTCAAGGAGGTATCATGCAGGATAACAGTTCTTCCAAGCAGCCAGAAGGCTCAGTAGCAGCAGTCATGGACCACTGCAGTCAGCCTGTGACAATCCCTGAGCCAAAGATACTGCCATATAGGTGAGATGGGAGCAACGCATCGACATTGTGCCATGGGACCAACGCGCAGCAGACGTGCACAGGCTCAGACAGGCCAGCACAGGGTCTACAAAGCTTGCTAGAGTATCTATCTCCAGTGTCAGCCATGCGCATGCTGCTTTGCAGCTTCTGAAACCTTTTGCAGCTGTCTCTTGGTGGTCCTACATGTACATCCTCTCGCCCTCCTCTGCTACTTCAGTGCTACCTGGCCCTCTCTATGCCCCCCCTGACTGTCAACAAGACTTCAATAACCAGACTAACAGAAACAGAGAATAAGTCACTCACAAGATTACCTCCTGCTGCCTGCCTTTTACTGCTGTGCGTGCACACCCGCATCTTTTGGCCCACAGTCGCCTCAGTTTGAGGGCCCACTCAGCCAACAGTATCAGCTCCAGCCCGAGCCAGCGCATTCTAGCCTCAGGCTCCCCAAGCCAGGACTATACCCTAGGGCCACAGCAGCAGTACGCAGGACAAGGCCTGCAGCCTTTGAACCCCACCCCACAGACCGCTCTCCTTCACTCTCGGCCCTTCGCAGCATCAGATTCCCCAGCACAGCAGCAGCCGAACAGACGGCCCCCGCTACCGCCCTCCCCGCAAGCCAGCAAGGGTGCAGCAGGCAGTAGCTTCAGTGCGCGGACTGCAGCAGCATGGATCAACCCGTTGGATGGCAGTGGCAGCGGCAGCGGTGGCAGACAGCCGCGGCTGCTGTCAGCTGCTGCTATAGCAGGGTCTTACGGGGAGCCTGGGCTACTGTCCTTGGCCGCAGGGAGCAACAGCAGCAGCATGGGGCTACCCCGGCAACCCAGCTACACGCACCTTCAACAGCAACAGCAGCAGCCATACTACACGGGTCAGCACGGCGGGTATCAGCACGCCAGCATGGGACCTGCCTCGCTGTCTCCTGCAGGAGAGGGTTTGCTTGCAGCTGCTGTCATGCATGAGGACGTAGCAGCGGCTGCAGGAAACCCCTACCACCCCCAGCACGACTCCGCCATGCAGCTGCTGGCCGACCACCAGGCCTTGCAAATGCAGCAGCTACATCAACGGGATCAGCACGCTGGAATCAGCAGCAGCGGCAGGGCGGGGTACATGCGTTCAGGCAGCTTTAGTAATGTGGGGCTGTCTCCAAGGTCTGACAGGGCATCCCCGCGAGCCTCACCTCGCGCCTACAGTCGCAGCAGCAGTTACAACAGGTAAGCGCGTCATATTGCAGCAGTTGTGGTCCTAAACCACGCCAGGGGTTGATGTTTGTTTTTGCTCGCATGTCTTCCATTCTAAGCCTAGTGCTATGTCGGAAGCTGCATATGTCATGACTCAACTCCCAAAACCGCTGCAGGGCTGCTGATTTCCAAGGCTGTGCTGCTGCTCAAGTTAGTCAAAGCAGCATGGCAGGACCATCAGCACTCTGATAGCACCGTGCTGGCAGATAGTATGTGGGCGCGCATGCATGCGTGCCTGCGCGCAAGCATGCTTGCAGGTGCGTGTGTCTCATGCCCTTGAGGCTGCAGGCTTAACTGTTGTAATCATCACGCACCTTTCTGCCATTTTTCTCCCTCCCGCGCTGTCTGCCGACAGGCTGTCAGAGCTAGGGACCTCCCCCGGCCTTATAGAGACTAGTTTTATGGGTATGGCAGCCCGCTGCGGCCGTCGTCCCTGCTTGATCCTGCTGAAAGCATCATGCACCTGTTCTGTCCTGCTGCCCCCGCTGTTGTCTGCCGACAGGCTCTCAGAGCTGGGGACCTCCCCCGGCCTTATAGAAGCAAGTTTCATGGGTATGGCAGCGCGCTGCAGCAGCCAGCACGACCCCAGCACAACCCCTAGCCGCAGCGCAAGCCTGGCACAAATGATGCAGCAGCAGCAGGCCGCCATACGGGCCCAGCACGAGGGCCAGCAGCGAGTCCTGCAGCATTCCCGCTCTGCCGCTTCCTTTGGCGAGTGGACCGGCTCTCAGCAGGGTTCTGCAGGAGGGTCCCAGCAGGGTTTAGGTTCAAACTCAGGGTCCCTACCAGGGTCTAGGCCGGAGTCTGCTGCTTCCAGGGGCCGCTCCAGTTCTTCCGCAGCAGCAGGGGCGTGGGCGTACTCCTACACGCCAGGCGCCACCCCGCAGCCTGCAGCGATAGATTGGGAAGATGCGCAGCAGGGCTTACAGCAGCAGCAGCAGGGGGCCGTGGGAGAGGTGCCGTCCATACCTCGAGTGGGCGAGGGGCGAGGCATCCGGGCTTTACCTGGCAGGCCTGGCCTGCACTGGCTGTCTAGGGCGGATGAGCGGGAGTCTGCTGCTCGGGGCTTGCTAGGCCTCCCGCGGCCGGGGCTGCGACAACAGGCGCCCGGGCCAATGCCGCTGCAGCAGCAGCAGGCGCAGGCAGTGGGAGCGCAGGGCAGCGGCAGTGGGCCAGGGCCAGCTGAGAGCAGCGAGCTATGTCTGAGCACACCTGCTGCAGCAGCTGAGCAGCCCACACCTCAACGGATGCAGTACGACCCAGGGGTTCTTGCAGCGTATGAGTCTGCGGTAGCCCCCGGCCCAAACGGCCTGCGCACCAACAGCACCGGCAGCCCCATGGCTGCTTCCGCTGCGGCCCAGCGCGCGCTGTTTGGGGGCCGTGCGAGCTTCGGCCGACAGGGCAGCACATCTCTGAAGGACCGCGCAGCGTCTGGCGGCTCTCCACGGGACCTCCTCAGCCGTTCAGTGTCACTCCCACGCAGTGGGAGCTACCTAGGGATGCCCACGTGCCTCATATGCCTTGATCACCTAACGCCGTCTGACTTTGAGACTGGGGAGGCGCTGTACCTCGCGTGCCGCTGTAAGGGCGAGGTAGCGCTGCGGCACCGGCAGTGCGCAGAGAAGTGGAGCCGCATCAAAGGCAACACCATCTGCGACGTCTGTAAGGCACCGATCCTAAACCTCCCGGATGTGCCGCCGCTGCCAGCCCCGCCGCCACCTCCTGCGTTCGACGACCGGCTGCTGGGGAACTTCCAAGGCGCGGGGCTGTGGGGGCCACTGGGAGACGAGCCTCCTGCTGTTGCGGACCACGTCTTCGACTGCATACGCGTGACCTGGGTGGTGCTGATCGTGTGCATACTGTTCTTCGAGACGAGCGTGAGCCACGCGTTCGTCACTGGGGCGTTGGTGGGGTCGGCGTACGTGGCGCTGTCGGCTAGTCTGGCGTCGTGTAGGAGGTGGAGGCGGCAGCGGCAGCAGGAGGATGGTGGTGGCGGGTGGCAGGAGGGACTGCATGCACCGCTGCTGGGCGGGCGGAGTCACCTACTGCCAGTGTAGGGCTGCAGGGGGTGTGCACATGGTCCTGAAGCAGTGAGGGTTGTACCCCTGCCACGCAGTTGTGTCTCTGTGTGTTGCAGTTGGTTCTGCTCTAGGTTGTAGTCTCGCCTGCTGTGGTTTTTTACCAACAGCCGGCTCTTACTTGTTGTGTGCAGTAGGAAGAGAGTGTGCAGCATGTGTACTGTATGTTCGGTGCGGTCTGAGTTGCGCTGCAAGTTGCTGCATGCAGCAGGCCATCATGACCATCAGGCCATCCGGCTGATGTGAGTCATGATGCAGGGAGCATTAGTCATGCATCAGGGCTGTGAAGCTGGGCCCTTGACTTTGAATTTGTGACCGATACGAGGGTTAGGGTTTGTGCTGCATGCACATGCGCAAACGTTGCCATCGGATGGTTGGTGGGTGTTGTGCACAGGAGTGATTGCTCACTGTGAAGCACCATGCAGTAGTGGTGAAGGTGTTTGCTACACTGTCGCTCAGCATGCAAGCAAATGCACCCTCGACTGCGCCCATAGTTATGCCTTAAGGTTTGATTGGTGCTTCGTTCATCATCATTCAGCATCTCCGCCGTGTGTGATGTAGCCCCCATGCATGGTGCATCAATTCTGCCGGCTGGGTTCAGGGGCATTGGAGTCAGTGTCCCATGTCTCTCCCTCAACGGGCCTGACGTCTCAGCAGTAGAGACATGCAGGGGGCACACTGTGAAATTCGTGGTGTGGGCCCCATGGCACATGGGGGTATTGTACTCACATGCCCACATTGCTGTTGACTGTTGATCTACATCGTGTTTGCAGGCGCGCACACACATAAATCTTTCTGACTATCGTTAGGATAGTGCGACTGCGGACTCGTGTGACGTGACCGTAGAGTTGACACAGTAGCTTGTTGCACCTGTTGCCAGGTACACAGCAAGCCTATGTATGCGTCAGGGCCCATCTGCTGTGGGCCGTTCTTGCTACAGGCCCCCATCATGAAGGGAGCAGGGTGCACTGGGGACAGCATGCCAGCATGGTACTGCTGCTGTTACCGCTCTTGTTGTTGAGGCAGCTCCCAGTGGGTATTCAAAACACCCTGTAGGGAGCCAACGAGGCTTGCGGGGTGATAATGTTGGTGCGCTGTTGCATTTAACAGGCCTCCTGTTCAGCAATCCTTCACAGATCTTGCATACAGTTACAATTGTGACATACCATCACTTTCCTTGCATTTGGGCTCAAGCCTGGCATGCGCAAGACAAAGTGATGGGAGTCTAGGATTGAGTTTGCGCGTGCAGCACCCTGCATCAATTTTATCAAATAAAACTGAACAAATAACCAGGCAGACACATACAGAGACACTCACCGAGTATGGGTGTCGCCGACACCATACTGTCAACTTCAACAACAATTGGCTGGCAACATGCGCTCTTTGGGCACGCATAGGCCCAGCTGTGCATGGCTACAGCACACCCAGACACCATGCAGCGTGCCCTTGCAACAAACCGATCACAGTCCACTATACAAGCGGGCTGTGGGTGACTCACTCAGAATGGCATGTCGTCAGATCATGCCAAGCATGACGCCACCACAACACCAGCAACCCTTGAAAAATAACGGGCAAGTCACTCTTTGAGCCACTACATGTTCCTGAGCCTGCTCAGACTGCCCATGCATGCTGAAACAAGGATACATTCCAACAGCATCACTAAGCATGTGTCGACATCTGAAGGGCCAGGGCGCATGCGTCACCAAAACCATAGAAAGATCCGGGGCGCATTGAGGACGCGTGTGGTTGGCTCTTCCAGTACTGCCAGTACAGTTGCAACCAACGAGTGGGCCCTTCTGCGCCAAATGCAACCTACAGGATGGGGCAACAACTTGCCCCACATCCCTGCAGGACGACAGCTGGCAGGTTTCAAACAAAGTTTGTTGGGAACCAAAATCAAAACGCCCCAGCGTCAGCGCAAATCCGCTGCTGACTGGGGACACAGGATTGCACCAATGCTGGTGGCAACAACTCACACAATGGGGGAACACTCTTCAGGAACAAGCACTGGCTTCGTCATGGCAGTTTATCAGGCACATCCCACTCCTGCGCATCACCTGCAGCTGCCGCAGCGGTTGGCAACTGCCTTGCGCAGACACCCACCACAAGAAACATCATGTAATGGTGGGATCGGCGCATGCACACACCAGGTGCTGCATCATGGGAAAGGCCATCATAGAAAACTGCTGTTGAAGGTGCACCAACCAGACTAGAAAGCTATTTAGATATTGAAACTGGAAAAGAAACCCTTGAAGTGACCCAAAAATCCGGATCACAGAAGATAGTAAGCAACAGCCCATATTCACAAAGCAGAGAATACCAACCAAAAAAATCCCCACGCTGCCCAATGAGCGCAACCAAGGAAACCACAGTGAAGCCCCTGCACAAAGGACAAACATGCTTGCGCAAAGAACCAACAGAAGCCCCGTGCTGTCCGATGAGCGCATCAAACAGACACGTGAGCACCTCATACATGCGTATTGACCACATCAACAGAACCGCACAGGCCACAGTTGAACAGCGCTAACCAACGAAGTGGCTTCCCGTTGCTTGTCTTCCCCCCTGCCACGCTGAGGAGCATCAACCAGCCATGCCAACCGCGCCGCCCTTGCCGCCACTGCCAAGCTGTCCCGTGCTGTAGGCATGGAGCGCCAGTATGGTCACAAGCAGCGTCGAGACGATCAGCAGCACCGTCAGCACCCAGGGCCCGCGCTCGTCGTCGTATCGCATCGTGCTGCGCGACAGCAGCTGCTTGGTGCGCTTGTTGTACAGATAGAGCGCGTACATCATGAACAGGATGCTGATGGGTGTGATGATCGCACCGGAGACCTGCATGAACGCAAGCAACGTCGAGCACAGTAGCAGGGTTGGAGCAAAATCAGGCGCAGGACGACGTGTGGCAGAAGCATCCTTCACCAAAGGTGAAACTGTGGAGCAGAACCTGGCAAAAGGGATGGCTGCTTGACATTTTCTTGTTATGCACAGCATCAGTCTAACTCACCCTGGATGCACTGCAGAGCGCGTTGGCCGCGCAGTTGGTGCCCTCCGGGATGAGGGTGCTGCCTGCAAGCATGCCCATGCCTGTCATCATCACCAGCACGGCTGCAGTGCACAACAGCAGCAGGTGACGCAGCAGCAGCAGCAGGGGAAGGGAGTGTCAGCTCACTGTGCATGTTGAATGCTTGGCAGGCAACCTTGGCTGATACTTCACACACCTAATCGACTCAATTGCACACGGTACAACAGGTCATCCAAAAACCAGCAAGTGAAGCCCGAAGTTAGCACCATGCCCCATGCTGCAGGGCCAGCACGCAGGCAAGCGTCAGACACTCACAGATCTGCAGCCACTGCAGGAAGGTTCGCTCGTTGGCAAAGAAGGTCTTGGGGTCTGAGCGCGCCTTGACAAAGCTGGTCTGGCGGCTGCTGAAGCTGCCTGCAAGCACAACAGCGGTAAAGACACACAGGAACCACAGCGTCAGCAACGTAAACCTGCTGCTGCATCTACTACTGCCACAAGCGCTCATGCACCTCATGCTGCACAGAAAGCAGCACTCCAATCAAGCTGTCACAGCTGCCGCAAGTTGCCGAAGACACAAGGGGCCTTAGCCTAGCGTTTCAAAGAAAAGAGCCCACCTGCAGCAAAGCCAGATGTGTGCTCGTTGAAGCCGACGCCTCCCTTGCGGCCACCCGCGCCTTGGTCTGAGCCCTTGCTCCCCACAGCCTTCACCTTCCGGCTGACTGCCGCCTTCCACTGCTGCACACGCTGCTTGTACCTGCCGACCCGGCTGCCGCTGCTCTTGCCTGCAGGCACTGCAGGCTTGTCCATGCTGTCATCCTGCACACCGCCTGCCTCTGCTGCTGCAGCAGACTCAGCAAAAACCTCGTACTGCACCCGTTGCAGCCCTGACGCCCTGTCCCCACCCGAAGCACCAGAGACACGTGCTGCAAGCGGCATCGATGCCAGGGACAGCTCCTTCGACTGCTTATCCAGCGAGACCTCGATCACAACATCCGCATTCCCTCTCGTGTTGCTGTCCTGATTGCTGCTGCTGCCACACTGCTGGTCCCAAATCTTGATGCTGCCACTGGCCCGAGGCACGCAGTCAGGCAGGCCACCTTCATCACATGCAGCCAGTGCTGCTCCGAAAGGGCTGCTTCCAGGGCTTGGAGGTGGGCTGACAGTTGGCCAGTTGCTGGTAACAGACAGCGCCCAAGTGCCAGAGCTGCCGTTGCTGACCTTGGAGTGCAGTCTTGAGAAGGTTGGTTGGGGGCCAGCAGCCCACCTGCTGCTGTTGGTACTGTTGCTGGCGAAGCTTCCGGTAGGTGTGTGCAGGTGGGGAGCCTCCAGGAGATGCACCATGGAACAGTCGATTGTCTGGCAAGAAGAGCCGGAGCCGACGCGCCCCTGTAGGAAAGGAATACGTGCAACACATTTTGTTGCTACAATGTAGCTGTGACAGCCCGGGTGTTTACCTCTCCAGTTGACTGACAGGCAGATACTAGGCAAAGCTGTCGATTTGTGCGGCTCTCAGCATGTTCTGTGCAATGTGCGCGGCACACCCCAAGGCTGTGGCACTGAAGCAACCCAGTTGAAACAAACAATTTTAAGCTCTGCTCAAACAAACAAACAGTATCAACGCCCTTGACAGCATAGCCCCCGCCCTGACAACAGCTCAGCCGCCCTCACCAGCGTAAGGTCCAGTTTGTCCTCCCGCCTCTGCCGTCATCTCCCACATCCCCCCAGCATCAGCCCAAATCAGTGTAAAAGCAGTGTAAAACCCGCGTGAATCAGTGTACACCACAGTAATTTAGTGTAAAATCAGCCCAAAATCAGCCCAATCCACCCTCACCTGCATGAGGTCCAGTTTGTCCTCCCGCCTCTCTGCCGTCATCTCCCACATCCCCTGTATGCTGGCCGGCAGCGGCAGGCCCCCCTCCTCCTGCGCCACAAACCACGAGGGCGCCTGCTCCACCTTGCTGTACTGCAGCAGCGCCATGCCGTGGATGAACTTGCTGAAGCGGGGCGCCTCCACAAGCACGCTGGAGCGCAGCAGCTCCTGCACCCAGCCCGGGGCAGCGTCCTTATCCTGGAGCTTGATCTCTAGGATGCCGTAGGGAAAGCGCACGGCATCGCAGGAGGGAAGCTGCTCTGCTGACTCCAGAGGGCTGCACCAGGCGCTGCTGCTGTCAGTGTCGCTGGTGGTGTTGGTGGCAGGGCGGGCCTCGCGCAGCAGCAGCATGTGCTCGTCGAGGGAGAGGCGCACCTCGTTGTTGTCATATGCCTGCCAGGCGGAGCGCAGGTACTCGCTGCGCAACACTGGAGCCTGCCGGGGAGATGGAGAGGCAACACGCAAATGCCGCAGTGACGGTGTGAAGAGCAGCAAGGCTAGCGATCAAAAGAGACCCCCACTTTTGCAACCATCCTGCATTCACTGGCAATGTACACGCAGCATTATGCCGAGCCTTGTGCGGTGGGGACCACGACGCATGCAACACTGCTTGGCCTATAAACTCCACGCAGATACTGCATATCCCCTGGCCCTGCACAGCCTGCACTACATCCCGTCCCCTCTCTACGTGAGCTCACAGGTCCAGATGGCATTCCCAAGAGCCCCAAAGGTCACATGAAAGCCATCCCACCCCTCACCGGCTCATTCACCAGCATGCTGCGCAGCAAACCCAGTATGGTACATGTATGTTACACGTCCTACCTGCTGTGTGCTGATCAGGAAGTTTTGGACCTGACACAGCAGCTTTGCCTTCCTTGACGACTTCACCGCCTGCTCAGCTGACAGCTGGCCAGTCAGGAAGGCGGCAAGCTGGCACTGCTGCAGGTTTGCACGCTCCTGCGAGTGCATACGTCAAGCATTTTCATGTCAGGTGCAGTTTGCCGAAACAATAATAGTGTGGACAGCATAGTCTGCTGCACTGCTGATCAGGCATCATGCCTTCGGCAGACACTCAGTTGACAAGGTCAAGCCCTTTCCAAACAGCAAGGTCCAGCCTGTAACCCGCAAGCAACATGCTTGTGGCATTGCGGCCAGCTGCACTGTTGTCAGGTCGGCAAGGCAGGGCACAAGAACTGGCTGGCACACACACTGCTGCCAGAAGTGTCTGCGACGCTGACGCCCACCACTCTGTGCCGGCACCACTTCTGTCGCCCCGCTGGCAATCTTTGATGCACACGCAGTGAAGCTGCTGCCCTGCACGCACCTTGGTACTGCACAGCCCAAACGCCTTGTCCCTGTGTGTCTTTTGCTCCACGAACATGGCCTGGTCTCCGCCACCCTCGCCTTCCTGCTTCTGACCGTACCACCTGCAGCGGCAGCAGCAGCAGCAGAAACCATGCTGAGCACAGAGTTCAGTTCCAAGCGTTGCTGATAAGCCACCCATCCTGCAAGTTGGTGTGCAAGCCCTAAAGCTGCTTCTGTTGCTGTCAGCCAAGAGGTTGCCCATCAGATAATCCATATGCTGGGAGTGTGACTGCCACATCAGCAAAGATTGAAATTCAAGTCGCACGGTGTTCCTGCTACTTTTGCAGGCATGCGGCCGGACCCAACCCGACCAGCCCTCACCTGACCCTGACCAGCTTGGCTCCGTCTTCCCTGGCCAGTCGGGTGTGGTATACGTTGAGGTCAGGGTTGTCAAAGTAAACTGCAGCAGCAGCAGCAGCAGCAGCACACCAGACACACCGCATAGAGTCAACCAGTGAAGCCACCAACGCCTGATAACAACATACCATCAGCCGGCCGCTGTGACATGTGCCTGTTGCAGTCTCGCTGAGCTTCTGTCCTGAAGGCCAGCGCACAGCTGGCCCTCTGCTGCAGCAAAAACTAATACTGATGGTCATACTGCTAGACTGCTAGCCTAGCACAGTTGTACTGCTACTCTCAGGCACAGTCTACTGCGCATGCTAGCAGCTTAGTCCTATGTACCAGCTGCGTGCTCACCTGAGCTGACCAGGGATGAAACCTGCTGCTGCTGCTGGCGGCTGGCAGCAGTGCTGTCCTCGGCAGCAGCAGCGGCAGCAATGTCACCAGATGACACTGGATCATCGGCGTCATAAACCAGCAGAGGCAGCTGCTTGGTGAGAGCGACCTTGAGCCTCACTATGTTTGAGGGGTGCACCCAGTACTTGGTGGTGTTGCGGGTGAACTGCAGCAAAGGATACAGCAGCAACGGCAGCGACAGGGGGTTGCGACGACAGAAATAACGTCTCCAGGCACGCCCAGCAGAGCTCTCAGAACACACTGTTACAATGCCCAGAGGTGAACTGCTGCACAACCATTCTCCCCTGGCTGGCAACGCCGTTGCTAGCCGCACTGCCAGCCGCACCAGCGCCCAGGTGCTGTCTTTTTTTATTGCAGTCCTACATCCGTCGGCCCACCTGATCAGGTGCCACCCAATGCTTCTTCTCGCCTCCGGGATCAGACATAAACACTGAGTTCTGCTCAGACATAGCCAGCGCGGCCGCTTCTGCTGCTGTGTCTGCTGCGTAGCGCAGGCGTGCATATATCACCGACAGCATCCACAGCACCACCTCCACACTGCTACAGCAGGACAGCAGCTTGTGCAGGCTGCTGTTGTACACATCAGCAGCAACACCTGTAGGGATGGAGGGGAGAAGGAGAAGACGGCAGCAGGTGTGCAGCCATCACACACGGCAAACACTCAGACTTGGAGTGGTCAATGCAACAGTGGTTGTCTGTGGCAGGCGCCACTCTAGCGCATGCGCGCCTGCGCGCGCAGGCTCACTTTCAGTGCTGTCGCTGCCAGGCAACGGACAGTGTTTATACGCACGGGCGGGCCTGTCGCAGGGCAGCCTCAAGCACAGGCTCACGGAGCACATGCATGAGCCAGTATGATCTTGCGCACGGCCCATATTCACCCTCACCCACCCACCTGCGGTGAACTTGTACATCTGGGTCTTGTTGGAGTGCGAGCACACACCAGGGGTGAGGAAGCCATACCGCACCTCCCCATTCTCCCGTGCAGCAGCTGTGGGTGAGACCGGGTCAGCAAGCTGCTCTGCCCTGGCCAGCATGGCAGTTATGGCGATGTCATACTGCTGGGCCAGGTTTGCTAGGCTGGTGGCACTGCTGGTGAGTGCATCCTCCAGGTTTATGAGGGCCAGGGAAGCCTCGTCAGCCTGCTGCTGCAGCTGGCCCAGCTTGAGGCCCTGCCCATAGTAGTGGCTGCTGCTGCTGGCAGCAGCGTCAGTAGCGTCAGCGGCGGCGTTGTTGGCGCTGTCTGCGGCAGGGGGCAGGTGCTGGCCCACCGCTGTGAGAGTCTGCTTGATGCAGGTGTAGCTGCTGCTGGCGGCTGAGCGCAGAGACTGCAGCTCTGACTGCAGGGCCCTGGCAAAGGCGCTGCACTGCAGGAGGGGCCCCAGCAGCTCGGGGTTACTGCTCACTGGGTGCTCCTGGTCCTTGGCCACAAGCTGCAGCAGGAAGGTGCCCAGCAGGGGGATGGCCTCTGGCTGCTGTTCCTGACCCTGCTGCTGCTGCTGCTTGTGTTGGAGGGAGTGTGCCAGCTGGAGTTGTGTAGAGGTGCTTGTCAGGGCCTGGAGCTCTGAGAGCAGGATGGTCTGTAGGTTTACCAGCCGGCTGTCGGGTATCGGCAGCTCGGTATCGCTGTAGCCAGCTTCATCTGAGGATGTCTCTTGGTCCATTCCTGCAACATGCAGCAGGGATACACAGCAAGAGCAGTCAGCCTTGTGAGCAGATGGCGGTTGTCAGGCCATGGTGGGGCCGTCCCAACCGCAGATGACATGACATGGACATGTGCCAGCTGTTCAATAAGGGCCTAGATGCAGACATACTTGCAAAATGATAAGCCAAGGTTAAGTGTGCTGCAGCTGGTGTCCCAAACTTGGGCAGTGTGGGGGCTGCCAGTCAGCCCCTCCTTTGTGAGCAAGCAATGCCATGACGTTGCTGCAGCTGCTCACCTCAGCTGTATGAGTTCAGCTTGGCGAAAGTGGGTTGTTGTTGCGCTTGAGCCTGGTGTGGCAGGTGCAACTGCTGCTTGGAGTTGAAACTGGCGGTACCTTGATGTATTCGCTGGATTGGCACCCCTGACAGGAACGATTTGACCCTGCGGCCAGGTGGCAAGCCCCTATATGAACAGGCGCCCGTTGGAGCCTCTGCTGGGCACTCCGCCAGCAGCTGATGGTCACCTCGAAGGCCAGTCAGCGCAGGTCCCTCTGAAGGCTGGTCGCCGTCCGTTTGGGCACGCATAGCTGCCCTACATATAGTTCAAAGGAAAGTCATACGCCTGCGAGGGCAAAGTCGTAGTGTGGAGGAAAGTGGAGGAAAGTGGAGGAAAATGGCAGCTGGTCTTGCTGCGCTTGACAAGTTCTGCCGTCCACTTTGTCATTTTTAGCAGATGTAGCGGCTGCATTAAAAGCATGTCTGCTGTTTTCATGCTCAGCAGGTCGCTTCTGACCGCTCTCACTGGGGCTGTTGCTGCTTATGCTGCAGTTGACAGCACGCAGTCCACAGAGCTTGTTAGGACCTGTAGACCCTTCTTCAAGCCATTGTTTCAGACCAAAAAAGTTAGCACAGGCTTATGCCAGAAGGCAAAGGGGTGCGCCAACCCAACAGATGGCCACTGGCTGCAGGACCGCACCAGACACGCAATCATGGCATGCCATGATGGCACCATGTCATGCTTCCCTTAGCAGGGTCCTCAAATGTGGGACTGGGCAGCCATTCCTTACGATCTGTGCAATAGCCTGTCTACTGCTGCGAATCAGGCAGAACTCGGTGGATTTTGTGTTGTGAACCCTTAAGGGTCTGCTTGTCTGTGGCTGCTACTGCTTGTTGGGGCAAGTTGCAACCAATTGGGGCCTATTCCGCTTCCGTGTTGGGTCACATTTACCATAATGCGGCCTGTGCCACAGTGCATCGGCAGCCCAAACATTGCAGAATCCTTGCTCAAAGCATTTGCTGCTGAGCGTGCAGCTGACATGTTGGGCTGGGACAGTCTGCACGGACAGCTTATGCTGCAGGGCTCAGTTTTTCAGTTTCCAGACTCCATGCTACGAAGACCATACTCAATGTGCAGCCACTTGGGGTGTATAGCAACGCCAGTCCTAAACATGCACGCACCAGCTTTGAGGGACAAACTGTGGGGCAGGGGCAGGGCTTGGCCGGGCAAGGGTGCGGGCTGTGCAGTTGGGCATTAGATCAGGACCCAGCAGCACGTCGGATCCGCCCTATCCAGCATCACCACCCAAGCAACACCAGATCAAACCCCTAGCCACAGTGGGACAGCCTATGCAGTTGGTACTCTTCTGTACTGTCCTGCCTGCCAGGCTGGCAGGTGCTGTGCGGTCTGCCTGATCTGTACAGCATGCAGCAGGGGATCGTAGTGCTGTAGATAGTGCTACACATCTGGCCGGCACTATGCACCTGCAGTACGGGCTACAGAGTGTCAAACTAGGCCTCCAAGCCCAGTGATCACTGTTAGGTGTCAGGGTTCCTTCATCACCTCTGCCGGTGCTGGGCGGCCAGGGATGAGCATGATAGTGTATTTTAGGCTGGTTCAAGGGGTAAAAGAGCTTTTTCGAGCGCTCTGCTCACTCTTTTCTGTGACCTTACACTGACCTTCCGCAGCGACCTTCAGTCCTGGCGCGGTGACCAACGGCTGGGCCTACGACGTCCCTGCTAATGTGACTGGAAGGCCGGCTTGACTCAGGTTTGAAGTCGTGCAGTAAGACCGGCCAGCCAGTCAATCAACCCGTGTCCACTCCCAAGCAGCAGCAGCAGCAGTCACTCCGGCTACAGATCGAGAATCATACGCATCCTCCACCCACTGTTTCTCATACCTGATCAGTGCAGCCGGGAGGTGAGGCGAACTGCAGCAGCGCTGTTGGGCACTGCTTGACCTGCAGAAGAGCTTGCTGCTGGTGGCAAGAAGGGCACTTGCAGCCCTTTCTGCTTGGTGCATGAGCATCCTGAAGCCGATCAAATTGAGCATTGACGCATAGCAAGGGTGGTGGAGCATCTGCTGCTTAGCTGGCCCACAACAGCGCTGTTGCAGTGCTGCTGCTGTTCTGAACCCCTGCCACTGTTGGTGCTCACAACGTGCCTTTTCACATTGAATCTTACAGAATGGACCTTCAACAGACAGCCAGCTATGGCGATGACGCTGAGCTGCCCATTTCCGACAGGCGCCTGGTGAACCTACAGACCATCCTGCACACAGAGCTCAACGCTTTGACAAGCACCTCTACACAACTCCAGCTGGCACACTCCCTCCAACACAAGCAGCAGCAGCAGCAGGGTCAGGAACAGCAGCCAGAGGCCCTCCCCCTGCTGGGCACCTTCCTGCTGCAGCTTGTGGCCAAGGACCAGGAGCACCCAGTGAGCTGTACCCCGAGCTGCTGGGGCCCCTCCTGCAGTGCAGCGCCTTTGCCAGGGCCCTGCAGTCAGAGCTGCAGTCACTGCGCTCAGCCGCCAGCAGCAGCTACACCCGCATCAAGCAGACTCTCACAGCGGTGGGCCAGCACCTGCCCCCTGCCGCAGACAGCGCCAACAACGCCGCCGCTGACGCTACTGACGCTGCTGCCAGCAGCAGCAGCCACTACTATGGGCAGGGCCTCAAGCTGGGCCAGCTGCAGCAGCAGGCTGACGAGGCTTCCCTGGCCCTCATAAACCTGGAGGATGCACTCACCAGCAGTGCCACCAGCCTAGCAAACCTGGCCCAGCAGTATGACATCGCCATAACTGCCATGCTGGCTAGGGCTGACCCTGTGTCACCCACAGCTGCTGCACGGGAGAATGGGGAGGTGCAGTACGGTTTCTTCACCCTGGCGTGTGCTCGCACTCCAACAAGACCCAGATGTACAAGTTCACCGCAGGTGGGTGGGGGACGGTGAATGCGGGGCCGTGCGTGGGACGAATGCGGGCGGCATGATGCGACACGTTGCTGGAAGCTGCCCCGCGTCAGGCGGCGCAGGCAGTGACAGCACTCAAAGCGGGTCCGCGCGCAAGCGTCACCTGCCACAGACGATCGCTGTTACACTGACCACTCCTAGTCTGAACGTTCGTTATGCGTAACCGGTTGTACACCTGCTGCCGTCGCCCCATCGTCCCCTCCTTTCCTGCAGGTGTTGCTGCTGACGCGTACAACAGCAGCCTGCACAAGCTGCTGTCCCGGTGCAGCAGTGTGGAGGTGGTGCTGTGGATGCTGTCAGTGATTTACGCACGCCTGCGCTACGCAGCAGACTCAGCTGCAGAGGCGGCCGCGCTGGCAAGGTCTGAGCAGAACTCTGTGCGCATGTCTGATGCTGGATCGAAGAAGAGCTGGGTGGCACCTGATCAGGTGGGTGGGCGGCTTGGGGCTTCCTCATTCTCTGAGAGGTGCTGCTGCTGGGGTTGGCGATGCCACTTGCTGTCACAGCAACAAGCTTGGTATGCACCGGGGGCAGTTGCGTCAAGCTGTTTCATGCTGCATAAACAAAGCTACCAGCACTCCTCAGCGGTGAGCTGCTAGCGCCTCCAGTGCAGAGTGGCTTTGCACATGTAGATGTGAGTGCAATCCCTTTTTGCTGCTGGTGCTGCTGTATCCTTTGCTGCAGTTCACCCGCAACACCACCAAGTACTGGGTGCACCCCTCAAACCTACTCAGGCTCAAGGTAGCTCTCACCAAGCAGCTGCCTCTGTTGGTGTATGGTGCCGATGACCCGGTGTCATCAGGCGACCTTGCGGCCGCTGCTGCCGAGGACGGCCAGCAGAAGCAGCAGGTGTCTTCCCTGGTCAGCTCAGGTGAGCACGCAGCTGGCGTTCTACTGATGTTAGCTGCAGCATGCACTCTTTGTAAGAGAGCTGCGCGTAGATGTTTGGGACACCAGCTTTGGAGCTACAACAGGCAGGCGGCGGCGCCGGTTGATGGTGTGTTGGTATCAGGCGTTCGGTGGCTGGAAAAGCTGACTCCATGCGGTGTGTCTGGTGTGCTGCTGCTGCTGCTGCTGCAGTGTACTTTGACAACCCTGACCTCAACGTATACCACACACGTCTGGCAAGGGAGGATGGAGCAAAGCTGGTCAGGGTCAGGTGAGCGCTGAGGGGCTGGGTTGGCCTCTTTGGCTTGGTGGGGCGCTCACATCCACAACACAATACAAATGCTGCTGATGCCTGGCCCGCTTGAAGATACGGCAGGAGTAGGAGCAGCTTCATGGGGTAGCTCAGCACAAGCAGGTTATGGAACTGTGATGCTGAGCCCAAGTGTCATTCTGGTATCGTGCTGAGCATGTGTGCTGCTGCTCGCCCTGCTGCTGGTGTTGCAGGTGGTACGGTCAGAAGCAGACAGGCGATGGTGGCGGAGACCAGGCTATGTTTGTGGAGCAGAAGACTCACAGGGACAAGGCGTCTGGGGAGCGCAGCACCAAGGTGTGTGCAGCAGAGAGTGGTTCCAGCGCGACATGAGGAGTGTATGCAGGGTGGGAGCTTCACTGCATGCGCGGCAGATTGTGTGCCAACAGGTGGACACCTCTGGTGCTTGCCAACTCCTGATTGATGCTGATTGTTTGCCTGGACGGCATACAAATGCGAGCCAGGGCAAACATGCCTACAGTGTGCTGACCGCCTGCAGTCCCACCTGTGTGCAGCAGCTTATGCATGCACAAGTCCACAAACTGCGCCTGGCATGAAACCTTCATATTGTATGCACCTGCAGGAGCGTGCCAACCTGCAGCAGCACCAGCTTGCCGCCTTTTTGACTGGTCAGCTGTCAGCTGAGGAGGCGGTGAAATCGTCAAGGAAGGCAGAGCTGCTGTGTCAGGTCCAGAACTTCCTGATCAGCACACAGCAGGTAGGTTTGTCACCATGAACTAGTCCCCGTTTGGATTCCTGTTTGTTTTCAGTATGGACGTGATGCCCAACGAACAAGCATATGGCATGTCGTGCTGTGACTTCAGTGTGACTTTTACGGAAGGAGACCCGAGCAAGCAGCAGGGTAGCAGCTAAGCATGCAGGCCACAGGGCACGCGCAAGCCCATGCATCAGCTTCAAAACCGTCACTGCTGCTTTTGCCTGCACCGTCTGTCTCTGTATCTTCCCGACAGGCCCCATGTTGCGCAGCGAGTACCTTCGCTCAGCCTGGCAGGCCTACGACAACAACGAGGTGCGCCTCTCCCTCGACGAGCACATGCTGCTGCTGCGCGAGGCCCGCCCTGCCACCAGCACCACCAGCGGCACCGACAGCAGCAGCGCCTGGTGCAGCCCCCTGGAGTCAGCAGAGCAGCTTCCCTCCTGCGATGCCGTGCGCTTCCCTACGGCATCCTAGAGATCAAGCTCCAGGATAAGGACGCTGCCCCGGGCTGGGTGCAGGAGCTGCTGCGCTCCAGCGTGCTTGTGGAGGCGCCCCGCTTCAGCAAGTTCATCCACGGCATGGCGCTGCTGCAGTATTGCAAGGTGGAGCAGGCGCCCTCGTGGTTTGTGTCTCAGGAGGAGGGGGGCCTGCCGCAGCCGGCCAGCATTGAAGAGATGTGGGAGATGACGGCAGAGAGGCGGGAGGACAAACTGGACTTCACGCAGGTGAGTCATCTCACACATGTGAGGGTGGGCTGAGCTGTTGACAAGGTGGGCAGATTTTATGCTAGGGTGTCGGTGTCTGTGTTGGTTGCAATGCTGTGTTGGTGAGTGCTCTGCTGTACACTCAAGCCAGTGCCTGGGAACTGCTCGTTCAAACTGTGTTGAACTGCTACAACGGTCCAGCACACCGCAACAAAGGCATAGAGGGTTCCTCTTGTCCTGCATGCAACAAGCTGACGTAGTACCTTCTGCTGTGCTTTACACCACGAATCCAACCCCTGCAGGTGCGCAGCGGCTTGCGTTCTTCCAGCCTGTCAACCCCAGGCTCCATGATGCAGCTTCTGGAAGCTCCCCACCTCTACACATCCACAAGCACCTTTGTCAGCGCAACCGACAACGCCACCTGGGCGTCAGATTCCCGCCCGATTCCCAGGATTCACTCCAAGCTCAGCAACGCAAGCTCCGGCACATGGGCCCTCTCCTACACCAGTAAGCTATCAGGCATGACTGATAAATGGCCGGCCGCTAGCCCAAGCCCACCGCCCAGCCCTGGTACCAGTCCGTTTGGCGCAGCGCTGACAGACAGCGGGCCGGACTGCGTGCCGCATGCGCTGGCCTGTGACAGTCGGAAGCTGTGCGACATGCGCTGCAGCAGCAGCGTGCACGGCAGCCGCAAGAACCGCGATGCAGTCATCGACATCAAGCCGCTCGCACAGCAGAGCAAGTCGTTCGAGCTGTCGCTAGCGGCTTTACCGCTGGACGGGGTAGCAGCATCGCCGCAGCAGCAGGGTTCTGCGCGTGTGCAGCAGGGTTTTGCGCGGTCTGCTTCGATAGCAGAGGCAGGTGGTGATGTGCAGGACGACAGCAGCATGGAGAAACCTGTAGTGCCTGCAGGCAAGAGCAGCGGCAGCCGGGGCAGCCGGTTCAAGCTTTGGAAGGCAGCAGTCAGCCGGAAGGTTAGGGCGGTCAGGGGCAAGGGCTCGGACCAAGGCGCGGGCGCGAGCAAGAGCGGCAACAGCAACAGCAGCAGCACCAACGCGCACACGGCTGGCTTTGCTGCAGGTAGGTTCGACGGGGTTTACTGTCAGCCGTCCCTGCTTCTTCCCGGGTGTGCAACAGTATGCAGAGGCATGTTGTGGCAGGCCCTGTCAGAAAGTGGGCTTCCGATGAAGCGGTTTCTGGTGCTGCTCAGCAGATTTCTGCAGCTGTTGACGCTGTTGTGTTTTCTGTGCTGGCGTGATACTCCCCATGCTGGCGTGCTAACTTAGTACTGTGCTGCTGTGCTTGCAGGCAACTTCAGTGGCCGCCAGACCAACTTTGTGAAGGCGCGCTCAGACCCCAAGACCTTCTTTGCCAACGAGCGCACCTTCCTGCAGTGGCTGCAGATCTGTGAGTCGGACGCTTGCCTGCTGGGCCGGCCCCTGCATGCTGCAGCATGGTGCATGGTGCTACGAATGAGGTTCACTTGCTGGCTATCTGACCCCCTGCTTGCCTGCTGGCCTGATGTTTTACAGCCTCGTGGTGCATGCTGACACAGACCTTGATTGCACTGTCATCTCTGTACATCCTGTTCATCATTTGTCACTTGGCAAACCTGGCATGGCAATCAGTAACAGCACATGTTACCTTAATTGTAAGATCACACCATAAGGCTGCTTGGCATGCACAGTGTGCTGACACTCCCTTCTCCTGCTGCTGCTGTTGTTCACTGCAGCCGTGTTGGTGATGATGACAGGCATGGGCATGCTTGCAGGCAGCACCCTCATCCCAGAAGGCACCAACTGCGCAGCCAACGCGCTCTGCAGTGCCTCAAGGGTGAGTCTCACTGATGCTGTGCCATGACAAGCACTACATTGAAAGTACCCAGTCATGCGTCATGCTGTTTGCCGCCTGTCAAGCTTCAGGCTGTTCCTAAGCAAGACACAACATGCTGTTGTTGCAACTGGGTTGCAGCATTGGGTCTGGGACTGTGTCCTGCAAACAAAACTAGCCTAATCAGGGTTTTGACCATGCTGCTGTGCTGGGCGCTGTGCCGCGCTGCTGTTGCGCAGGTCTCCGGTGCGATCATCACACCGATCAGCATCCTGTTCATGATGTACGCGCTCTACCTGTACAACAAGCGCACCAAGCAGCTGCTGTCGCGCAGCACGATGCGATACGACGACGAGCGCGGGCCTTGGGTGCTGACGGTGCTGCTGATCGTCTCGACGCTGCTTGTGACAATACTGGCGCTCCATGCCTACAGCACGGGACAGCTTGCCAGCAGCAGCAAGAGCGGTGCGGGCGGCATGCAGGGTTGAGGTCACCCCACTGCAGAGTTCGGGCCCATAGGGCAGCTGGGTCGGCAGGCTTCATGGTTGCGTTGTTATTATTTGCTTGTGGAGGTTTGTGGGTTTGTGTGGCTTTGTGGTTTGTGGGGTTTGCAAGTGGCAGGTGGGTGCTTGGTATGGCTGTCGGCGATGGCTGCGAGCTAGGGGCTTTTCTCATCTTACGTCTATTACCGTAGTTGCAGGGACTTTGGTGGGTCCCTCATGTTTGATGTCGCTTTGGTAGTTGTTGCTTACTACTCTTTGTGATTTGCTGTGTGGAAAAGCGTGGAAATCGTTCACAGGCCTTTGGTGTTGGTGTCATGTTCCGTACCCAGCAGTGATGGAATCACTTGTGCCTAGTACTACTACTAGCAGGCTGGTGCAGCTTCAACAGATGCTGCTGCGGCACCCTTCCCTTGATGCGGCATCCGCGCGTGCGCTTGCCACAAACTTTGTCGTGACTTGTCTGCTAAGTAATAGGTGCCTGTGCACCCATGTTGGGCCGGCGGCTGCTGGCAATGCATCAGCAGGATGCGCTTTCCCTGATCTCGGGCATGCCAGTGCCAGCGTTGCGAAGAGTGCTCTTCCGTGCCTGTGTTGACTACAAGCATCGCAGATGCTGCTGAATGCTTGGCCTGACGTTGTTTTCTGAGACTGGCCGGCTGACAGTTGTTGTTGGGCGGGCGTTGTCACAGTTGACGGATCTTCAACCCCTTGGTGTCGCCACCCCTGCTGAAGGGGGCCGGTGGCTGGGGCAAGCGATTCAGAGATACAGTTGTCACAATCTGATACGCCGGCTGTTTTGTGCTGGTTGTTTGGCATTACGCAGTGCATCAACCCCTGAAGGCGAGTCTTTCTTTGTTTGCGCCTGCTGAGGAGGGTGTGCGGGGGGCTTGAGCAGCCTTGCAGGTACTGGTTCATCCTGTGAGCACACAGGTCAAACACACTCTTTGTGGGCGGTGCGGGTGGTGCTGCATGATGGTGCTTTGATCTGAGCGCGCACACCCTACACGCAGTGACTGGGTGGTGCTTCTTGCGTTGTCTGTGACTTGAGGGCCCACACCAATCACACTCTGTGCGAGTGCTGCTGCATGTATGGCACTTGGTTGCTGCACCAGTACCTTGAATGCTGCGCTGCAGGCTGACAGCCTGCACGGTGTAGGCTGTCGGCCTGCTTTTTTCTACTGGTGGAGGTACTGCTCTGTTTATGCCTGTGATCCCAACCAAACTTGGGCTGAATGCGTGCATGCATGTGATGCACCACGTGCTGATGCTCCGTCCTTCTACTAATAGCCTGCTAGTAGCCTAGTAGGAGTACTGATGCTCCCAACACAGTCGCTGTGTACGAACACTCTCTGTACCCTGCCAGGGTCTAGTAGAGCTTCCAAATGGGCCATGAGCGAGCATGCTCGTGAGCATCCCACGGTGCAAAAGCAGTCTGTGGTTTGGAGTAGCAGCTTCTTGAAGACGTATTGTTGATGGTCTGGTAGGTCACTGGCGGCGTGTATGTATTCCGCACAAACCACTGGTTTGGCAGCCACAGGGCGTGGGCACAGTGTGTTGAGTACCTACCCTGGAGGCCAGGGTATACCGTGTGCCAGCGTTGCTGGTGTTGCCACAAGGTGTTATCTGTGTTGGGCTATAGCCTCTGGCACAACGCATGCTTATCGGCTGCTGCAAACGTTGTCACGGTGACACCGGTGGTCATAGCGGTACTATTTGGTATGGGTTTGCAGCGGTGCAATCTGTACGCGCCTTTGAGGAGCGCGCAGTGCATTGTGGTGCCTGGGGTTTGGGGCGTAACCCTAAATTCTGACTCAACCTGACGTTCAGCGGCTGCATTGCGTTGTCCTGCACCAGGCTTGAGGGCTGAACGGTTTAGCCTTTATCCAGGACTGACTGTAACAGTACGTCATCATCAGTGATCATGACTCATTTTCAAGGTGCATGTAACACACCGTGCTCAATGTACGGCAATCACTGTGCGTCACAGCTGCCGTCGTTCGACAGCAGCCAGTCGCAGAGCAGACTCGAAGAGACTGCTGCCGGTCAGCAGCTAGCTGCATCCGGTACCACCACTTGTCACCACAACTGGTCCACAACGTGACAGGTATCAGCATACATGGTTGCAAAGGCAGCTTCCTGTGCAGGAGATCGAGTC
Organism: Desmodesmus armatus; assembly: GCA_007449985.2. Classification (NCBI taxonomy): domain Eukaryota; kingdom Viridiplantae; phylum Chlorophyta; class Chlorophyceae; order Sphaeropleales; family Scenedesmaceae; genus Desmodesmus; species Desmodesmus armatus. Next base: position 106,935 of record VIIQ02000172.1, on the reverse strand, counting down.
AAGATCCATCGGCAGGGACAGCTAGGTGTCATTTCACACTTCGGAATATCACATCCTTGGATGGTGAGATGGTTGATGCATTGGCTGGATGCACTCCCTGTGTCTACACTCTGCAGACCGTAGCTCAGTCGCCGCACTTTGTGCGCCTCAGGTGCATCATGCATGCAGCAGTGCTGAGTGCGAATGTGAGGGAATTCAGCTGGATGTTCTTTATGCCGCTGTGTCTGGTACCTCCCTTCTGCTTTGGTCAGATGCAAGGGCTTTTTTTTCGGTTGGTCAGTGACGCTGGGCCAGCTGACAGCAAGCCCAGACTACCAGCACGCTGCTCCCATGCCCGCGCCAAACTGGAGCTGGTGTGCTTGTGACACGCTGCAGGAGGAAGGCAGCACCACTGCTATAGCTGAACGAGCCACTGGTAGCTGCTGTAGGTTTGTCACTCAGCAGCAGCAGCGTTGCACTCCCAAGCAGCTCACACCACGCCTTTTTCGGCAGGTGTTTACCGGTACACAGGAAGCTGAGTATGGTGGTTGGTTCTGGGATGCTGCTGTTGCTGCCAATGCCAGTGATGCTCCTTGCCTACTGGAGAGGTGTTTCAAATGTGTGCTGATCTGGCCCCAGACAGAGTCGTCCCCATTTGCCAAGTGTGCCCCGTGAAGCCTAACCAGTTATCATTAACTGTATACATCAAATGATAAGCAGCTTTAGCGGCGAAGCAGCTGCGCCTCCGTCAGATTTGGACCGACCTTCTGACCGGCCACCAGTGACAAGTGACCAGCCTCGCATACATAAGGAAGTCTGTGAAACAAGGACAGAACAACCACCAAACTAGAACAGTGCCAGCGCCTCCCCACCGCTTCAAAGCACCTATCGGTTCCAGTCACTGAGTTCTGTCGCCAGCGCCCCACACGTACTCTCAGCAACGCGCAGTATGAGCCGCACAACAGTCACAACGCTGCTACTTGTCCTCCTTCAGCTGCAGCTGCTGGCAGTTGCGCTAGCAAACCCGCCTGCTGCTGCAGCAGCAGCTGCTGCTGATGGGGATGATGAAGTGGAGCCCAGCAAAGTTGGTGCTGGTTTCCTGTTCTGGTGAGTCAGCGATCCGATCACATTCACACACCAAGGGAGTTGGTCACCAGCCGGCACCCTTTCTGAGGCCAGCTGGCCAACAGTCCTGTCGAGACATTGGCGACAAGCTGTCCCTCGGACCTCCTGACCCCTCTAACCCCTGCTTAACCTGCTCGGCCCTGCACGTCCGCAGCTCTGGAGGCAAGGTGTACCTGATGCTCAGGAACAGGTAAGCCAGCCCTTTGGCAATTCTTCGGGTGGTCATCGGCTGGATCCTCCCTGGGCGCAGTGTGGGGAGTAGTAGGATCACAGCAGCTACGCCACACATTGCGGTTCTCCTGCCCTGCCAAGCCTGCTTGTGTGGACATGCATCACCTAGCATGCATTCCACAAGCCACCCAGCCCCCAGCATCCTCCAGAACTGACCTGCACACTCATATACAGGCCACCCAGGCTAATGCGTTCACCTGCATGCTGACTGCAGCACTGAGCTGGTGCATTGACTGCTTGCTGACTGCAACCCTGTTGTGCTGGTGCCTGCTGCAGCCGCAACAACAACAACACGTGGCACATGCCCGGTGGCAACGCAGAGACATATGACAAGGATCTGATGGCTACTGCTACCCGTGAGGCCCAGGAAGAGCTGGGCAAGGGCAACATTCCTGCTCACAAAGTCAAGGGCCAGGTTTTGACCAAGTGAGTGCTGTGGACACGGCAAGGTTGACTGCTCAGAGGAGACTGCGCCTCATACAATTTGTTGTGCATGCAGCCCCCCTCCCCCCACCCCCCCCAGCCCACATTGATTGAACTGGTTTGCAGCTTCATGCTCTGCAATAACAGTGGAAGGAAACCTGTCACAGGTGCACCTTTGTCCAGGCAGCTGCCCTGATATGGGGGAGTATGTTGCGTGGACAAAACTACAATGGCATTGTCCACCAGGGTCGAGCCCTGATATGTGAAGTGCGTGGCACGCAGCGCCGCAAGTCTAGCTGGGGCTTCAAAACAGGGCCCCACAATCTCAGTCACGCCTCACCTTCCTCCTACAACGTTCTGCAGACATCATTGGTAATGCCAGCGGCCGATGACGAGTGCAGCAGTCTAGCAAGGCATGCCGCGCACTCTGTCCCGCAGATGTTCTGCCCAAGCACCTGAACGACCCACCGTGCCGCCCCTTCTCGCCCTCCTCTCTTCCTTCTCCCTTGCAGGCGCGGCAAGCAGAACGACAAGTTCTTCACCGTCTTTATTGCTGAGGTCGACCCAGCCGCCGCGTCCAACTTCAAGCCTTCCTTTGATGTACAGAGCCGTGCGTTCAAGTGGGCGCCTTGGAGTGACGTGCTGGCAGCAGCAGCAGGCAGGAACCCAGCGCTGCCCCTGCACCCCATTCTGAGGAAGCTAGCAAAGGACCACCCCAATGATGTTAGGAAGCTTTCCACGGTGTGCACAGGTGCCCCTGCACCTGCAAGTGCAGCCAGCGGCAGCAAAGCAGCGGGACACTAGCTCCTCTCTTCTGGCTGCTTGCGGTGTCCAGTCGCGGCATGATCATATCGCACACATGGTGTGCTGACGCATGGGTTGCGCAAATCAGACACGTGCTCGCTACGGCAGATCGCTTCGTCACATGTGTGTGTGCTGTCGGCTGACGGTGGTGGCGTGCTTGTGCCAGCACGGAATGTTGCTTCACTGAAGAGTGTGCTGAAGCTGGATAGCAGACTGAGTGAGACATGCTGACGTCATGTGGCTGATGGGTGCGGCATCGGGGCAGCAGGCAAGGCTGATCAGGCCTGTTGTTGCCGCACAGAGAGAGCTCGGCACCCCTAGTATGTATGTTTCTCTGTTGTGATGACTGTGGGTCTGATAGTAGATTGACGGGCCATGTTGTTCAACACATGAGTGCAACAAGCTGGTACGTTTGTGTGAAGGAGTGGCGCAACAGGGGCCCCTGCCTTTGATGTGTCTGGGTCATGTTGCCGCACCTGTCTCGCTGATGCTGCTGCAGCTGCACCTCTGTTGCTGGTACAACCTCTGTCAGGATTTTGCATCATGTGGCAGCTGCAACACAGACCAGCCCACATGAAGTCCCTGTGGGCGGAGCCTGGCCGGTCGGCTGGCACGTCCAAGGGCTGATTGGCTTGGTCATGCTAGTGGCACATAGAGAGGTTCACGCGAGTCTACTTTTGCTCTCTGAAGAATGGCTTTTGCAGGACAGTAAAGTCACGGCCTGGTCTCGATCTAGGCCAGTCTGCCAGTCATGGCATGTTGTCTGTTGTACTACATTTGTGTGGCTGCACTGCTGTGTCGGCTGCAGTACATACTACTGGGTTATATCATGGGTTTTGTGCGCCCACGTGCTAGGGACTGATAGCTGGTAGCAGGCCTGAGGTTGTTTTCCACAGCTGAGGGTGTGATGTTGATGCCTCTGCTGCTTTCCAGCTGCATGACTGTCCTGCATGGGGCTTGTGGCCTTTTGGGTGTGCTTGTAGTGGCTTTTGATTGGCAAAAGATATCGGATTCATGCAGTGCTGTTGACAACACTGCAACAGCATGGGACCTATTTTGGCACCAAAGCACTACTACAGCTTCAAGCGTGCCTGACATGACCGCCCTGGGTTGCACCCACACATGCTGTGTTACAAGGTTGCCTGCATGATCGCAGGCATGGCTTGCTTTCAGCAAGCTCTTTGGGTGCAGAGCTGCTGCATGTATGCAAAGCAACCGTGTTGTGGTGGGATTGCTGCCAGCGTGATGGCAGCCTGAGCGTTGTGGTAACCACAACAGTGCAAATGCCAGTCAGGCTGTGAATAATACATGGCAGCACTGCACCGCAAGGCACTACTTCATGCTGCAGCATCAAAGGGCTCGTGGCTGAAGCAGTAGATCCATGCAGGGCCATGTTACTAGTACACACAGCGCATCATGCATCTGCACACACACTACTGGTATACAAGCAGCAGTGATGCAGACATGGACACAACAGAAAACGCCACACAACAGGATGCAAGAAGACCAGACAGCCAGCAAGTGTTTTGAGTGACTTGCGCAGATTGTGACAAGAACACAACTGGGTGTCATGTGCTGCAACCAGCTGCAAGCACCACATGTGGCACACACACCCCTAGTGAAATGTCTGCATGTGTTGTAAAACCAGCGCAGCTGCCGTCTCTCTGTGCAAAGCTTGAACAGGGCCAGCACTGCTGCTGCCTGAATATGCAACTTGCAAGATGCTTGTCGCTGCAGTCCCTACAACTGCTGCACCAGCGTGTGCGTGTCGATCACCACGCATGCATCGATCAAGAAGGCCAGCCATGAGAGCTGCAAGCTATTCCACCAAGGCAGCCAAACCTCCTGCACATCCTGCAAGCAGCGTCATCCTGCTGCTGTGCTCACACGCATGTGCACCGAGCACTGCTGCTGCTTTAGGCGCCAGCTGGAGCTAGTCAGAGCTGGGATCCTGCACCACCACGAGATAATACTCCCGCGTTTTGTCGAACTCTGGTGCTACCATGATCTCGTGCTTCTTTGACCGGATGCGCACAAACTTGAGCTCGTTGTCTGGGTCCAGGTTTTTGACCACTCCCCTGGCTTTGACAGTGAATTGCGACATCAGGGCTGCATACTGCACTGTGAGGTCGTTGTCCAGGGTGCTGCGGATGGCTATGCCGTCTGAGTTGATGATGATCACCCCTATGACACCCTTGTGGGACTGCAGGCGCTTGAACGTCTCCTCCACTGCTGCCAGCTCAGCCATCCTGTGGGTGTGGGCTGGCTCTAGCTTAGCAGCTGACTGAGGACTGATGAAGCAGCTGTTTCAAAACTGGGAAGGACTATCAACAGTTGTGGGCTCAAGAGAGCTAGGCAGGCAGAGCTGAGCAGGGGGAGGCGGGACTCCTTCTGCTGGCTTCTTTGGCAGATAACTGTGCAGAAGGTGAGGATGCAGCAATAGGATGATGAAAACGAGTTGTGGCCTGATCTTGAGCAACGTTGCGGACAGGGCAAAAGACATATCCCTCTGTCGAGTTTTTGAACCCGCCAAGGTTCTTTGCAGTTGTGAGTGACTGCAGTGCAGTTCTGGTGCATGATCGTCACGGTGAACATCAAGTCCCAGCGAAAACAATCTGGCCAAAGTGAGTGTTCGGCATCTTCCGGATTGCCAGTGCAGATCGCGTTCCGAGACCTCCTTCTTGTGCTCTGTATCGTTGTCCAGCCCGCTTGTCATGGTCCTCGTAAGGACATGGTTTGCGGAGCATCCACCCTCACTGTACATTCGCTGCCTTGAGGTGTCTGTGAAGGTCCTCAACTGGGTGCTGCTGCTCTTGGGTCTTGCAGTTGCTGCATGGGCGACAGCCACCGTCGTGCAGATACAAAACGAGCCAGTCAGCCCACCACCAACTCCACCGCAGCCACCCCCATCACCTCCACCAGCAGCGCAAGCAGTGCAGCAATCAGTGCAGCTAGCAGGCAGCATCAGCAATGTGCCCTGGTTCATCTACACCTTCGGGGCCTTGGGACTTGCCACAACGTTCACCTCAGGGACAGCACTGTTGGGCATCCGTCTGCGCAGCCCTGGCTGCATGAGCAGCCACATCTTCTTCATGTGCCTGCTGCTCACGGGCCAGGCCTGTGCTGCTGTTGCATTTTTCATGGACCGCGCGTGGCAAAAGCGGCTTCCAGACATTGATGAAAAGCTGAAGGAGTTTCTGGCAGCACGGCTGCAGGTGAGTGGTGCTGTTGTTTACGGCAGCGTGGACCAGTTGCCAACCGCGTGCACTAGCTACCTACCGCAGTTGCCATGCGTATGTCATGGCCATGGTCTGTGTGATTGTTGGAAGGTCAACAAGTGCTGCCTGGTCTCATATAGGATAGACTGGTCTGGGCGTTAGGGTTTCAGCAGCAACTGCGGGTAGCGCATGCGTCCATGAACGGTACTACTGATAGCCACCCTCCTAGGCTAGTGACCAGTGACATTTTTGATCTGCAGGATGGCCTGGCAGCAGCTGCAGGGCGTGCTGAGTGGACAGCAAGCAGCAGCAACCGGGACGGCATGCCACATCATGGCACAGCCTGAAACATGTGACAGCGACAGCAACAGTGCTGTCAAATCACCTGCCAACCATGTGTGTGCATCCAGGGCTGCCGCTGCTGCCTTGCTGTGCCTGCAGGTGTGCAAGTGACTGGGTGTGGGTCTGTTGCTGCTGCAGTTGTTACTGGGCTGCGGGCTGCACTTGCCAAACGTTTGTTTGCATCCTTGGCTGCTGCTGTGCTGTGCCTGCAGGTGTGCAAGTGGCTGGGTGTGGGTCTGTTGCTGCTGCAGCTGTTGGAGCTGCTGCTGGGCTGCGGGCTGCAGGGTGCGTATGTTGGGGCAGAGGAGTTGGCAGAGGACGCAGACGAGGAGGCGGCATGGAGGCGGCGCCCACTGCTGCAGCAGCAGGCGAGGTGAGGCCAGCAGGGATCTGACTGGTTTCCTTCTATATTTGCCGCTTATAGTTCTAGATATATAGATAGTTGGAGGTGGGGCCAGTTTATTCTACATTTGCCTTCATAGTTCGCATAGTACAATCGGAGGTGGGGGCAGAGGAGCAGGCAGTGGAGTTGGCAGAGGACGCAGATGAGGAGGCTGCGTGGAGGCGGCGCCCACTGCTGCAGCAGCAGGCGAGGTGAGGCCAGCAGAGACCTGACTGGTTTCCTCTATATCTGCCTTGCAAAGTTTGTCTAGTGTAGTTGGAGGTGGGGGCACGTTCTTCTATATCTGCCTCTTACAGTTCGTCTAGTATGATTGGACTCCAATCCTTGGAGGTGGGGGCAGAGGAGCAGGCAGAGTATGCGGACGAGCAGGCGGCATGGAGGAGGCACCCACTGCTGCAGCAGGACAACTATCTTCACAGAAGAAGTGGGAGGGGGGGGGTCCGCAGGATGCTGACGCAGCTGCGCTGCAACTGCAGCATCATAACGGAAAGCAGGATCCTTTGCAGAACCCACAAGGACGGGAATGGGCAGCGCGGAAAGGAGAGAAATTGCCAACACAGGCAGCGGCCTAAGTCAGGCCGGCAGCGGTCTGATTGGTAGGTTTGGGTTGTCTGTTACATTGCAGGCCGCCAACCAACCAACCCAACCCAATGTTAGCCCAGGGACCCAGTCCCTTTGCAAGGCCAGCACGCCCTCTGCAGCACACACGACCTCGAAAAAATGTGCAGGCCCTGTGCGACGCGAGCAGTCAGTCAGTCAGTCAGTGTTCGTTACAAAGAGGCCTCAAGGACCCAGCCAACCCGATGCAAGCCCCGGGACCCAATCCATGTCCCGCCCTTGTAACTCAAGGCGGCACCAATTCTACTCAAGACAGCCCAACCACCTGTGGCACACAAGCTGTGTTAGCATGAAACACGCACAAGGCATAAAGCGAACGAATGCGCGGCCAAGAACGCACATGCACATGCTGACGCAGACAAGCAGGCAGTGAAAGAGCTGACATGGCAATGCAAGCATGACTAGCTGACCCAACCTTAGCTGGCACATGCATCACTGCCCTCGCCCCGTCGGCTAACAGGGTAAAGCAACCAGAAACACCAAGCACAACAGGAGACATGCAAGGCAGTCAACCATCAGGCAAGGCTGGAGAAGCACAGTGAACTCCCAACAGATCACTGTTCACCCGCAAAAAATGGTGGTCAGGGGCCAGCTGGGGGAACCAAGACGCTGGAGCCACACGCAACACAACAAAATCCTGCAACAACTCCCGAGCAGTACAGCTGTGATCATGACACTGCAGCACAGCTTTTTAAGCGTCAGCTGTTCCAGTCAGCCTCTTCTCGGTTGCTGTCTGTTCCTCTGTAGTGTAGGCGGTTATCATTCGCGGCTCTCACCCGCGCGACCTGGGTTTGAGTCCCAGCAGGGGAGGTCTCTAAAGGGATGCTGCCGTGGCATTTTGTGCCAGGTACAAGTGTGGGTCCTCTGCCCAACCAGCAACGAGCATGGGTTTGGCCCCTGGCCCCCTGTTTACACCTCATCAGGGGTGATCAATCAATCCTCAGAGGGAGTGGGCTGCGGGAGGGGGGCTACTGGGGTGTTCTGCACCAGCGGACAGCATGGGGTGGGGCATCGAGTGTATTTTTTTTGGTTAGGTACAGGGGGGGCGGACCCCCACCGGCTGGCCACACACACAACAGCCGAGTAAACCCAGCTGCCGGGAGCCCGAGGCAAAGCCTCACACTGATGGCATCGAGTGTACACAACGTAAAGCACGTCAGCCAGATGCTTGCTGCTGTGGCACCATGTGCATGTCTTTTTGTATTTTGCCATGTATGCTGGGCATGCATCATGTTGCTGCTCGGAAAGCATTTCAGGTTTCTGTCACTGCTATGATGTTGGGCAGTTGCCTGGACCTCGCCAATGTTTGGCTGGTGCAGTCCACGCAACCGCCCAGCATCATAGCAGTAACAGACGCCCAGCATGCCTACAGAGCAGCCACACTGTGTCGTGCCCAACGAACATGAGACACCCACCATGCAGCAGCCCTTGCAGCTGACTGCTTGTGAGCCTCACTGTGCCTTCTGCCCCCTGTTGCTGCACACGCGCCTGGGGGTGCGGTGGGTCGGTACTACCTAGTAGGTGGGGGGTGGGGTGGGGTTTGTGTGCTGTGCGCTGTGCAGCCCCTTGCAGCCGTGTTGCCGTCCTCGACCAGCTGTCACATAGCGTGCTGACACTTGCATCTTTTGCTCTCACAGTTGTCACACTGTGGCTGGACCGCTTGCTTGCAGTGGGGTTAGGCAACTAGGCTGCTAACAACAGAGTCAACAGCATGACGCACATGCTTAGGCACCTGCCATGTAGCAGGAGCGCAGCGGAGCTGGGAAACGTGGAGAGGAAAAGGGGTTGTATGGTGATGGGTAGGCCAGGGGAACACCACTTGAGTACTCAAGTGATGCTCCCCAGGCCTTCGCATTATCATATAGCTCCTTTTCCTCCCCACGCTTCCCAGTCTCGCTACGCTCCTGATGGCTTTTGGCCGGATGCCTGCTGCCTGCCAATGTGTGATCTGGTGTGATATGGCCAAACTGTGATGTTGCCATACTGCAACATAGACATTCCACGGTATTGCCTGATTGTTTGCTGCCTGCCAATTGTGATGATGTCATGACAGGCAAGCCACATCCCCAGGGGCGGCGGCAGGAGGCCCACCAGGCAGCGATGACCCTGATGGCTGGCGTACACGCATGCAGCAGCAGTATGGCCTCGACACCAACCAGTTCACGTACAGGCCGGGGGCCCTGGACACCCTACGGGTGGCAGTGGGGGCCAACAGGGCGAGCGTAGCAGGGGCTGCAGTATCATGTAGTTGCAGAAGTGTCATTGAAGTTTAGTTGTATAACAGGGTTGTGCCATCTGGCAGGTTGTACATGTAGCTTGTGCTTGTGTGTGTTGAGTGTACGTATGGTGTGGTTCAGCCAATTGTTGGCAGCATCTGGTCAGGCCAGTGTCACGGCAAACGTCGTGCTATGTGTTGGCTTGGTGCGTGTGTGTACTACGTGTACAGTAGTCACATGGTCTGCCTGTATGCTTGTGCCCATGTGAGTGGGATGCCTGTTTGCAGAAAATCTGAAGTGGCAGTTGCTGCAATTGCATGTTTTGACATGTAGAAGCGCAGTGACTTGTGGTACTTCTGTGTCTTTGTCAATCACTATTGCAGCGGCATGGACTCGAAATGTCTGGTGGCATGGAGTTGAAATGTCTGGTGGCAAGAGGCACCAGCAGGAGCACAGCAGGCCGAGGCTCCCAACGATGCCATGACCATCAGCTGGGCAGCTTCAGCCTCTGCGATCTTATTACAACATCAGCTGGTCAGACCGCCAGAACAGAGGCAAGTGTGAGCTGCTCGGCAGGGCTGCTGTTGCTGCTGGGTAATTCAGAATGCTGTTGGGACTGCCCATGTGGCAATCGAACCGGACGCCTGAGCCACCCAAGTCTTGAGAGCCCCCTTTGCTCCCTGCCAGGCTGGCTTGGGCCAAGCCTGTCTCTTCAGACCCAACAAGGCAGTCGCAGTTACACGCCAGTACTCACCAATTTATTTGCACCAGTTATCACGAGCCATGGTGATGCTCTGCTCTGCTCTATGACCGAGTTCAAAGAGATCTATTGCTGAGATCAGTCATTTTGTGTCACAAGCATACAAGACCACAAAGGGATACTGTCCAAAGGAAAGGTCACCGGTTTGTTTGAGTACAGTGTTACATCGATCAACTTGTCTCACCCCCTACTCACGGCACCTGGAGACAGCAGAGAGTGGCGAAATGGAGGTGAACTTGCATGCCTGGAAGACACTTGACGAAACTGAACAGGTCCATGCACTGTGCAGGCCTTATTGCTGCTGCATGAGCTGCTGTTGCTGCTTGTCGGTGTACTGTGCAGGCCGGCCCAGCAGCACCCGCAGCAGCAGCAGGTCCTGCAGCCGAATCAGCTCTCCTGCAGTGCCTCTCCAGCTTGGCGACGTGCTTACAGACCACCTGGTGCCTAAGCTGTTCGAGCAAGGGTCAGCAGGCGCAGTGCGTCTCACATGCAGCCAGCTGCGCTCGCTGCTTCAGCCCAGCATACAGCATCTGAACCTGACCAAGCAGCTGCAGGACGCTGACAACCCTTTCCACAGTCTCAAAGTCGCCAGGCAACTGACAGCTGCCTTCCCCAACTGCAGTCGATTGGAGTTTGCATGGAGTAGCAGCATGGCCAACGTGCACAGCAGCATCAGTCAGGTGCTGGCGGGGTGAGTGCTGTTCACCTTAGAACGCTGAAGCTGTTGCACCAGTGGTGCAAAGCAGCAGGCGGGCTGTGCTGGCATTGCCTCCATGTTGCGTTTGTTGAGGGTGTATGCTTGCCGTTCGCGCCCAACCGTGTCATCTTTTTTCAAAGCTCACAACCACGTCTGTGTACGTGCTGCTTTGTGGCGTGCAGGCTGCGTCACCTTCACACCGTGAGCATCAAGCTTGATGCCAGCAGCACTGCTGGCGAGCTCGACCCCATGCTGTGCCAGCTACACACGCATGCCACAGGCTTGTGCTCCCTGAGCCTGCAGCTTGACACCGAAAATACAGACGACCCTGCTGGGCATCACTTGGCAAGATGGCCGCCCTGACAAGCCTACTGCTCTCGTTTGGTGATGAGGTGCGCATGCAGGACAACTTGTGCTGGTGGAGTAACGCAGTTGCGGTCGGTACGCCTTGACAGCACGCTCTGCCGTGCTTCTGTGGCTGCCCGTTGGTCGCTCCTTCGGCAGGCTGTGTTCACAGGCATGGAAAGCAGCCCGGGTGTGGAGACTAAGAGCGCTTCTGACGCCTGCCTGTTGTTGCTGCATGCTGGCAGGTTGATTATCCATTCAAGCAGCAGGACCTGCGGTTGCTCACAGGCCTGTCAAAGCTGCAGGCGCTCAGCATCCATGCGCCAGGAGCAGCGGATAGCGCACTACAACAGGACAGCGAGGGACTGCAGCTTGCTATTCAGGAGTTTCCTGGGCGGTTGACCGCCCTGACCAAGCTGCAGCTGTCGCTGGAGGCAGGGGTAGACTTGAGCAGTGTCAGCGGGTGTGTCGCCCTCCAAGACCTGCAGGTGCGGCGGAGTTTTTGATGGATGTTGAATAGGGCTTTGCGTATTCTCACACCGAACAGCAGAAGCTCATTTTGTGTGATGGTAGTGATCATTACTGTTGCCCAATGGGTGGATGGGTGCCAACCGCTTAACGAGCTTTGCAGCAGCACGCGTGACATGTATTGTGTACGTATGCAGGTGCGAGTTGTCTCAGATGATGTGGATCGTCAGTTGCCGGATACATGGAGCCCGCAGGAGTGGGCGGCTTTGGCGCAGCTCTCAAACCTCACGCGTCTGCACATCGATGTGGATACTGAGGAGGCAGCGGGGCATCATGGATTACTTGAAGTAATTCTGGAGCTCAAGGGGCTTCGTGCAGTAGGTGCTTTTTTGTGGGACACTGATCGCTACCTGCCGGTGTTCCGTGGCTTCACCCAGTTGACCGAGATTTCTGGGGGATGGACTTCAGCTGTTGAGTTGGATGTGTGCAGTGTGGTGTGTTCACATGTGAAGGAGCTGCGCGAAGCCTGGGGTCTTGATGACATCCCATTCGCGGCTTTCCCAACCTCTGTGGCATATCATTGTGTAGCGCAACTGTTGATGCTTTGCTGTCGCTCAGTCGCTGTTGCGCTGCCTTGCAACGGCTTGAACTGCCAAACCAGCACATCTCGACTGGTGGACTGGCGGACGCCCGCACATCGGCGTTCAGGTCCCTCGCAACTCTCAAGCATCTCACACACTTGGAGCTGCCGAAATGTCGTCGTCATGATTTGCCGCATTTGTGAGTGGAGCAGCCGGTGCTGCTGCTGGCGCACCACAGTTGCACTACCTACATGTGCATGGGCTACAACAGATTGTGGATCTGATTCAACTGCCGCAGCTTGTCAGTGTGTGTGATGTGAGGGAGTTGAGTGTGGTGCTGCTTGATGGCAGAGGGGAGGACCTTATCCCCAGTGTGGATGCTGTCTGCTGTGTTTGGTCGGACTGGCTGTGGTGCCCAAGGTTTCGATACTAGTCAGCACGGAACAGCATCGAGGCATGGTGAATGCTGCCAAGTACCGCGCAGTCAAGAATCGTCTGCCGCTGCCAGCATCGCTGCGTGTGTCAGTGGTGCCTCCTTGACAGGCATGTTAGCTAGCAGTGAGGCTTGGCTGCATCTGAGACGCAGCATCAGGTGTCACAAGCTGAAGCGGTAACTGTTCGCGTGCCACATGGTTGTGGTTGTGCGTATGGGTGTGTTTTGTCCTGGTCAGTGGTAGGAATATGCATGTATCATGTGAAAGACGTGCCCCCCGGGTGGTGCGCTTGTGTACAGCTTGTCACTTGCAGCGCCCCCTGTGGTGTCTAGGTGTGCCCCTTTATGCAGCTTCTGATGACCCTGCCGGCTGGCGTGCACGCATGCAGTAGCATATGGGATTGGGCACCAACTAGTTTACGTACAGGCCGGGAGGCCCTGGACACCTGGCAGGTGGCAGTCGGGGCCAGCAGGGCGAGCGCGGCAGGGGCTGCAGTATCATGTAGGGGCAGAATTGTGCGTTGATCTTGAGGTGTACAGTAGGATTGTGTCCTGCACCATCTGGCAGGTTGTACATGTAGCTTGTGCTTGTGTGTGCTGAGTGTACGTATGGTGTGGTTCAGCCAGTCGTTGGCAGCATTTGGTCCAGGGGCTGCAGTATCATGTACGCCGTGCGCTGAAGTTCAGGTGTATAATAGGATTGTCTCCTGTGCCAACTGGCAGGTTGTATACATCAGTTGTTTGTGTGTGTGTCCCAGTGTGATTGAGTGTACGTTTGGTGTTTGAATGAAGCAGTTGTTGGAACCATCTGGTCAAGCCAGTGTCCCGGCAAACCTCCTGCTATGTTATGTGTTGGCTTGGTGTGTGTACCAACTGTAAATTGGTGACAAGGTCTGCCTGTAAGTTGCAAAGTGGCCATGTCTGCATGTTTGACAGGCAAAAGCCTGTGACTTGTGGTACTACTTAACGTGCAGTGGCAAGGATTCAAAACTTCTGGTGGCAAGATGCACCAGCAGCAGCACAGCAGGCCGAGGCTCCCAACCATGGTCAGACGCACAGCCCCGAAGCTCGTCTAGCTTCAGGTGCACATGCATATGCATCACTTACTACTTCTTTTCGTTGACAGACACGGCAGCTTCAGCCTCTGCGATCTTATTACAACAGACGCACAGCAACCGCCAGACAGAGGTAAGGTGTGAGCTGCTGGGCAGGGCTCCAGATGCTGCTGCTGCTGTGCAACCCACAAGGCTGCTGAGACAGCCCATGTGGCAATCAACCAGACGTCTGAGCCACGTACGTCATGCCCACTGCCAGCCTGGCACCCTTTTGCACACTGCCAGCCTGGCACCCTGGGTGGCCTGGACAAGTCCTTCTCATCAGGCCCAACATGGAAGTGGCAGCTGCTACATGACGCCAAAGTGTTCACCGGAATATCATTCCGAATAGTCAGCACGAGCCATGGCAATGCTCTGACCGAGTTGACTAAGATCTTGTTGCCGTGATCAGTCATTCGAGTGTCACGGGACCACAAGATGCTATGGTCCAGAAGAGGTATGTCGCCAAGAGCTTTTGGCGCAGGTTGGATACTTAAATACAGCATCACTCCTCCAAATCGTTCTTGAAGACTTCTCAGCACTGCCTGTGACAGCAGAGACAGGCACATGGAGGTGAACTTGCACTTTTCCAAGAAGACACTTGATGGCATTTGGATTGATCCATGCAATATGCAGGACTTACTGCTGTTGCATGTGTTGCTGCTTGTTGTTGATGGTGCACTGTGCAGGGCGGCCCTGCAGCACCCGCAGCAGCAGCAGAACCTGCTACCACGTCAGCCCTCCTGCACTGCCTCTCCCAGCTCGATGACGTGCTGACAGACCACCTGCTGCCCAAGCTGGTTGAGCAGGGTTCAGCATGGGCAGTGCGTCTCACATGCAGCCAGCTGCGCTCGCTGCTGCAGCCCAGCATGCAGCACCTGGACCTGAGCAAGCAGCTGCAGGACGCTGACAATCCATTCCACAGTCTCAAGGTCGCCAGGCAACTGACAGCTGCCTTCCCCAACTGCACTCATCTGGAGTTTGCATGGAGCAGCAGCCTGGCCAACATGTATCGCAGCATCAGTCAGGTGCTGGCCGGGTGAGTGCTGTTCATCATAGAGCGCTGATGCTGCTGTACGATTGGTGCAAGACAGCAGGCGAGCTGTGCTGACATGGCTTCCATGTTGGTTTCACTGAGGGTGCATGCTTGCTTTTCCTGCTCAAGTCATCTGTGAAGCTCACAAACCACGTTCCTTCGCATGCTGCTCTGTGGCGTGCAGGCTGCCCCACCTTCACACCGTGAGCCTCAAGCTTGATGGCGGCGACACTGCTGGCGAGCTTGACCCCATGCTGTGCCAACTTCACACACATGCGACAGGCTTGTGCTCCCTGAGCCTGCATCTCAACACGGACTATACAGACAACCCTGCCTGGGCGTCACTTGGCAAGATGGTCGGCCTGACGAGCCTACTGCTCTCATTTGGTGCGAAGGTGGGCCTTTCATTCAGAGGACCCCGCCCTTATGGACAATGTATGGGATACAAGTATGTCATGGCCTTAGGTGCAAGGCATTGCTTGGACTTCGTCTGGTCGATGCGTGGGCGGGATACCTGACACACACACCATCTGCGGTTGTCTTAGCATCATCCCGGGCCTCAAGCAGGTTCTGCTGCCCAAAAGTAGACACACTGAGCTCCTGACGCCTGCATTCTGTCGCTACATGCTGGCAGGTGACTTATCCATTCAAGCAGCAGGACCTGCGGTTGCTCACAGGGCTGTCAAAGCTGCAGGCGCTCAGCATCCATGCGCCAGGAGCAGCTGATAACCCGCCTCAACAGGACGGTGAGGGGCTGCAGCTTGCTGTGCAGGAGTTCCCGGGGCGCTTGACCGCCCTGACCCAGCTGCAGCTGTCGCTGGAGGCCTGCAGCATTGACTTGAGCAGTGTGAGCGGGTGTGTTGCCCTGCAAGACCTGCAGGTGCGGTGGAGCTTTTCTTACATATGTCTTGTGTTTGTGTCAACATATCGAGCAAAGTTCCTTCTCTGTGAAGTATCAGTGAATGGGTGGCAACACCTTGTTGAGCTTTGCAGCGGCACGCGTGACATGTGTGGACATAGAGCGGGATTACTACCGCAACGAGCCTGTGTTGTGTGCGTATGCAGGTGCGAAGTGTCACAGAGGATCCGCCGCGTCAATCGCCGGCCGCATGGAGCCCAGAGGAGTGGGCGGCCCTGGCGCAGCTCACACAGCTCACACGTCTGCACATCGATGTGGATACTGAGGATGCATTCGCGGGGCATGATGGATTACTTGGCGTAATCCTGGAGCTCAAGGGGCTTCGTGCAGTAGGTGTCGATTTGTGGGACCCTGAGCGCTACCTGCCTGTGTTTCATGGCCTCACCCATTTGACCGAGATTTCTGGGGGATGGGGTACCTTCTATGACTTGGACGTGAGCAGTGTGGTATGTTCACAGGTGAAGGAGCTGCGCGATGCCCGGGGTCATGATGACATCCCATTCGCAGCCTTCCCGCACCTTGTTGGCGTATCACTCTGTTGGGCATGTGCTTCTGATGTCCTTTTTCTCAGTCGCTATTGCCCTGCGTTGCAACGGCTTGAAATTCTTCGTGACTTCGGCTTGGGCGGTGAATGCACCACTCGCACATTGTCCTTCAAGTCCCTCGCAACTTTGAAGCATCTCACACATCTGGAGATGTCGCCGTGTTACCGTGCTGATTTTCCCGCATTCGCAAGTGCAGCAGCTGCTGCTGGTGCTCCACACCTGCACTACCTGCAAGTGCATGGGCCAGTAAGTGTCGTGGATATGCTGCTGCTTCCGCAGCTTGTTAGTGCGTGTTGCGTAAGAGAGCTGAGTGTGGTGCTGCATGTTGTCAGAGAGAAGGCCAGTGCTTCCGGTGTGGATGCTATCTGCCAGTGGCTGGTTGGGTTGGCTGTGGTGCCCAAGGTGTCGCTGGTAGTTCGCACGGAAGAGCAGCGGGACATTGTGGATACTGCCAAGCTCTGGGCAGCCGAGCAAGGCCTGCCGCTGCCAGCATCGCTGCGTGTGTCAGTGGTGCCTGCTTGACATGCCTCTGAGCTTGCAGTGACGCATGGATCAAATGGTGTGAGAGTCAGCAGCAGAGATCACGGCTCACGCAGCAACTGTTGGTGTGCCGCTCTGGTTGTGGTTGTGCTTATGGTGGTGATTTGGGCAGGCCGTTGTAGAAGCATGCATGCATGCACTAAGACAGATGCGAACCTGAGGTGGTGCACTTGTCGCTTGCAGCGCCCAGAGTCGTGTCTAGGTGTGCAGCTCCTCATGTCCTTGATGGCTGGCGTGCAGCAGCAGGGGCAGGGGCTGCAGTATCATGTAGGGATAGGTGTGCGTGTTGCAGTTCAGGTGTATGATAGGAATGCCTCCTGTGCCGTCTGGCTGGTTGTATGTCAAGTGTTTGTGTGTCTGTGTGTGGTTGACTGCACGTGTGTGGTGCGGCTCAGCCAGCTGTTGGCGGCATCTGGTCAGGACAGTGCCTTTGCAAACATCCTGCTATGTGTCTGCTTGGTGTATTTGTACAGTAGTATCTACAAGGTGTGCCGGTATGCTCGCGCTCATTGTGAGAGGGATCTGCCTATTAGCAATAAAGTCAAAGGTGCCGCAATTCCAAGTTTTGACATGCAGAAGCCCAGGGACTTGCCGAACCTCACGTCATTTTATCAGACAACGTGCAGCGGCATGGACTCGAGATGTCTGGTGGCAAGAGGCACCAGCAGCAGCACATCAGGCCGAGGGTCCCAATCATGATCAGGCGCACACCTACCACCAGAAAGAGGCAGAGTATGAGCTGCTGGGCAGGGCTGCTGTTACTGATGAGCGACCTTGACTGCTGCTGTGATTGCCCATGTAGCAATCAACCAGACGCCTGAGCCACATACATCATGAGCCCCTTTTGCCCACTGCCAGGCTGGCCTGGACAAGTTCTTCTCATCAGACCCAAGAAGTGTCAGTTGCTACTTGAAACTACAGTATTCACCGGGTTCTGATCCCTAGCAGTAAGCATGAGCCATGGCGATGCTCTGTGGCCGAGTTGACTAAGGTCTGTTGCCAAGATCAGTCATTTGAAAGTCGTGTCACAGCACTGCTCAGCACCACGACATGATATGATCCAGAAGAAAAACAGCGAAGACTTGGATACAGCATCACGCCTCAGCGCTCAACTTTTCCAATACTTCTCTGCACCAGCTGGTGACAGCAGTGATTGGCACATGGAGGTGAACTTGCACTTGCCAAGAAGACACTTAATGTCATTTAGATTGATCCATGCAATATGCAGAACACACTGCTGTTGCATGTGTTGCTGCTTATCGGTGTACTGTGCAGGCCGGCCCAGCAGCACCCGCAGCAGCAGCAGGACCTGCTGCGGAGTCAGCCTTCCTGCAGTGCCTCTCCCAGCTCGATGACGTGCTTACAGACCACCTGGTGCCTAAGCTGATAGAGCAGGGGTCAGCAGGTGCAGTGCGTCTCACATGCAGCCAGCTGCGCTCGCTGCTTCAGCCCAACATACAGCACTTGGACCTGACCAAGCAGCTGCAGGACGCTGACAACCCTTTCCACAGTCTCAAGGTCGCCAAGCAACTGACAGCTGCCTTCCCCAACTGCACTCAACTGGACTTTGCATGGAGCAGCAGCCTGGCCAACATGTATCGCAGCATCAGTCAGGTGCTGGCGGGGTGAGTGCTGTTCACTATAGAGCGCTGATGCTGCTGCATTATTGGTGCAAGACAGCAGGCGGGCTGTGCTGACATGGCCTCCATCACGGTGTTGGGTATGTGCTGAGGGTGCATGCTTGCCGTTTCTGCCCAGTTGAACGTCCAAGTTGGCTTTCCTGAGCGTGTCTGCTTGTCATTTTCGCCTGAGTGTGTCATCTTCAAAGCTTACGAGCAACCTTTTTTGCGCTGTGGCGTGCAGGCTGCCCCACCTTCACACCGTGAGCATCAAGCTTGATGGCGGCGACACTGCTGGCGAGCTTGATCCCATGCTGTGCCAGCTACACATGCATGCGACAGGCTTGTGCTCCCTGAGCCTGCAGCTCAACACAGATTACACAGACAACCCTGCCTGGGCGTCACTTGGCAAGATGGTCACCCTGACAAGCCTACTGCTCTCGTTTGGTGACGAGGTGCACATGCAGGACAAGTTGTGCTGGTTGAGTCACACTGTTGTTATCGATACGCCTGACAGCACGTTCTGGCTTGCTTCTGTGGCCACCCCGGTGGTTGCCTGCTGTGGCAGGCTTTGTTCACAAGCATGGACTGCAGCCCGGATGTGAAAGTACCCAGACATGCATGTGCGGTTGAGGCTTTCCCTTGATATAATTTAGTTGAAATCCTCAAATGCTTTTGATGACCCTGCCCTTTTGAGTTATGTGTGGACGGCATGTGGTGCAAGGCATTGCTTGGACTTGCTCTATACGATGCGGGCGGGATACCTGGCACAAATGTTCGCTGCTGACACTGTCATGGCATCATCCCAGGGCTGTCAGCCGTTCCTGCTGCTCAAGTAGACACACGGCGCTTCTGCCGCCTGCATTTTGTTGCTGCATGCGGCAGGTTACCGATCCATTCTCGCAGCAGGAGCTGGGGATGCTCACAGGGCTGTCAAAGCTGCAGGCGCTCAGGATCCATGCACCAGGAGCAGGTGATTGGCCGCTACAGGACAGCGAGGGACTGCAGCTTGCCATCAGGGAGTTTCCTGGGTGCTTGACCGCCCTGACAAAGCTGGAGCTGTCACTGGAGGCCTACCTTGACTTCAGCAGTGTCAGTGGGTGTGTCGCCCTGCAAGACCTGCAGGTGCGGTGGAGCTTTTTTCTTGTTTTTTGTATTATGATCACAACAAACCGAACGGAAGTTTTTTATTCGTGATGTAGCAGTGATTGGATTGCAACAGCTTGTCGAGCTTTGCAGCGGCACGCGTGACATGTGTTGTGTGCGTCCGCAGGTGCGAGCTGTCACAGAGGACGCGCCTCAACATTGGCCTGAAAATTGGAGCCCACAGGAGTGGGCGGCTTTGGCGCAGCTCACACAGCTCACACGTCTGCGCATCGATGTGGATACTGAGGAAGAAGAGCACGATGGATTGCTTGGCGTAATTTTGGAGCTCAAGGGGCTTTGTGCAGTAGGTGCTTTTTTGTGGAAGACTGATCGCTACCTGCCGGTGTTCCATGGGCTCACCCAGTTGACCGAGATTTCTGGCGGATGGACTGAAGCTGATGAGTTGGATGTGAGCAGTTTGGTGTGTTCTCAGGTGAAGGAGCTGCGCAATGCCTGGGGTCATGAAGACCTCCCATTCGCAGCCTTCCCGCACCTTGCTGGCATATCATTCGACAACGCATCCGCCGGTGATGTCCTGTTACTCAGTCGCTGCTGCCCTGCGCTGCAACGGCTTGAAATGCCACATGATCACGGCTTGGGCGGTGGATCCACCACCACATCGGCGTACAGTTCCCTCGCAACACTCAAGCATCTCACACACTTGGAGCTGTCGCCATGTCGACGTGCTGATTTTGTTGTGTTTGTAAGTGCAGCAGCTGCCGCTGCCGCTGCTGCTGCTGCTGGCGCTCCACAGCTGCAGTACCTACACGTGCATGGGCCAGTAAGTGTCGTGGATCTGATGCTGCTTCCGCAGCTTGTCAGTGCGTGTTGCGTAAGAGAGCTGAGTGTGGTGCTGCATGTTGCCAGAGAGGAAGCCAGTGCTTCCGGTGTGGATGCTATATGCATGCTGCTGGCTGGGTTGGCTGTGGTGCCCAAGGTTACGCTGCTAGTCCGCACGAAAGAGGAGCGGGACATAATAGATGCTGCCAAGCTCCGTGCAACCGAGCACGGTCTGCCGCTGCCAGCATCGCTGCGTGTTTCAGGAAGTGATCAGTGGTGCCTCCTCAGTAGGCCTCTTGACTTGCTGTGACGCATGGCTGCTTTTGAGACTCAGCAGCAGAGATCACCGCCTGATGTGGCATTCGCTTGTGTGCCACATCGTTTATGGTTGTGCGTATATTGGTGTTTTGGCCTGGTAGGAAGATGCATGCAGCATTTGAAAGCCCGGGGTTGGGCTGTTGTCATCTGCAGCCTTTCTGTCATCTGTAGGCATGCCCCTTTGTGCAGCTCTTTATGACTCTGACGGCTGGCGTGCACGCATGCAGCAGCAGTCCGGCCTGTACACCAACTAGTTCACGTAAGGTACAGGCCGGGGGGCCCTGGGACACTTAAAAGGGCGACAGCCGAGGCCAGCAGGGCGAGCGCGGCAGGGGCTGCTGTATCATGTAGTGGCTGTTGTGCGTGTGGAAGCCTTCAAGTTGACTAGCTCAACACCTGAGGTGTATGATAGGATTGTGTCCTGCGCCAATAAGCACACTTATGAAAACGGCAGGTTGTGAATGTAGCTTGTGTTTGTGTGTACGACACATGAGTTGCATCGAGCATGTACATACATGATCCTGATGACGATGATGATGCCATGTTGGACAGCAGGCTATTCTCAAAAAGTGTGTCCTCATTGTGTGATTGAGTGTACGTTTGCAGTGTGATTCAGCCAGTTGTTGGCGGCATCTGGTCAGGCCAGGGTCCCAGCAAACGTCCTGCTATATGTTGGCTTGGTGGAGGTGTACAGTATTGACAAAGTCTGCATGTATGCGTGCGCCCATTGTGAGAGGGATGTCCCTTTGCAGGTTTTCAAGCCAGTTCTAAACAGCTTCATCCCCTCCTCCGAGTCCCACTGCTGCATAATGCTGTGCTCTGCTCCACTCCCAGGCACACCACCCGGGGTAAACACGCACTGAGACACGCACAAACACATACCACATGAAACCTGCCAGGTGCCACAGGGGACAAACATATCATACACCTTGACCTCCATGCGACAGGAAAGCTGCAAGTGAAAAGTGCGCCACCTTGGCATATTTCATGATGCATGCAGTCTCCCACCACTGATCTGCCCAAACCACCACCATACGCACAACCACAACACCAACAATTGTCGATTTAGCCGCGACCTCTGCTGCTGAGTCTCAAAGCATGCTGTCATCCGTCACTGCAAGCTAAGGGGCATGTGAAGAAGGCCCCACTGAAACACGCAAAGATGCTGGCAGTGCCAAGCCGTTCCCGGTTACCCGGAGTATGGCGGCATCTATCATGCCCCGCTGCTCTTCCGTGCGGACTAGTAGCGAAACTTTAGGCACCACAGCCAACCCAGCCAGCCACATGTAGAGAGCATCCACATAAAAAGCACTGGCTTCCTCTCTGGCAACATGCAGCACCACACTCAGCTCTCTCACGCCACACACACTGACAAGCTGCGGAAGCAGCATCAGATCCAGTACACTTACTGGCCATGCACGTGTAGGTACTGCAGCTGTGGAGCGCCAGCAGCGGCTGCTCCATTGACAAGTGCGACAAAATCAGCACGGTCAGACACCAACAGCTCGAGATGTGTGAGATGCTTGAAAGTTGCGAGGGACCTGAAGGCCGGTGTGCGGGTGGTGAGTACACCCCCCATGCTGACATCATCTGGCAGTTCAAGCCGTTGCAACGCAGGGCAGCAGCGACTAAGTAACAGGACATCAGAAGCGTGTGCATAAGAGAACGATACGCCAGTAAGGTGCGGGAAGGCTGCAAATGGGAGGTCATCACCCCAGGCTTTGCGCAGCTCCTTCACCTGTGAACACACCAGACTGCTCACATCCAACTGATCAGCTTCAGTCCACCCCCAGAAATCTTGGTCAAATGGGCGATGCCATGAATCACCGGCAGGTAGCGATCAGTGTCCCACAAATGGGCACCTACAGCACGAAGCTGTTTGAGCTCCAGGATGACGCGAAGCAATCCATCATGCCTCCCGTCAGCCACAGTATCCACATCGATGTGCAGACGTGTGAGCTGTGTAAGCTGCGCCAGGGCCGCCCACTCCTGCGGGCTCCATGCTGCCGGCCACTGACGAGGCTCGTCCACTATGACAGCTCGCACCTGCATACGCACACAACACATGTCGGTGTATCGGAACCTTCATTCTATTTTATCACGCCTGCCGATGCAAAGCTCGTAAATGTGATTATCATTGCTACCTCACGGAGAAGGAACGACGCCCTGTTCGTTGTGGCAAGTACGCAAAAAAAAGCCTGCTCGATGTGGAAGAAACGCAAGATCCGTCAAGATGAAGCCCCGCCGCACCTGCAGGTCTTGCAGGGCGACACACCCACTGACACTGCTCAAGTCAATGCAGGCCTCCAGCGACAGCTGCAGCTTGGTCAGGGTGGTCAAGCACCCTGGGAACCCCTGAACAGCAAGCTGCTGTCCCGCGCCATCCTGGTGTGGCGGGTCATCACTGATGAGTTGGACTGCTGCTCCCGGCGCATGGATGCTGAGCGCCTGCAGCCTTGACAGCCCTGTGAGCAACCGCAGGTCCTGCTGCTTGAATGGATGAGCCACCTGCCAGCATGCAGCAACAAGATGCAGGTGTGAGAAGCGCTGTGTCCAATTGGGCAGCGAGAACTGCTGATGGCCCTAAGATGATCATCAGGCATGAAGCCATGACAGCGGAAGGCGCAGATGGTGTGTGTGCCAGGTTTCCCGCCCATGCATCGACCAGACGAAGTCCAAGCAATGCCGTGCACCTCAAGCCATTCACACCCTAATCAAAAGGTCAGGGTCCAGTAAGGCATGCAAGAAATTCAACAATACCAAGCATGCATGTCTGGATACTGCTTAGTCTCCACAGTTGGGCAGTCCATGCTTGTGGACAAAACCGCCACCAAAGCAACCAACGGGTGGCCATTTATGCACAGGCGTCACTCAATCAGCACAAGTTTTCCTGCATGCGCACCCCGACACTAAACGAGAGCAGTAGGCTTGTCAAGGTAACCATCTTGCCAAGTGATGCCCAGGCAGGGTCGTCTGTATAGTCGGTGCCGAGCCGCAGGCTCAGGGAGCACAAGCCTGTCGCATGCGTGTGTAGCTGGCACAGCATGGGGTCAAGCGCGCCAGCAGTGTTGCCGCCCTCAAGCTTGATGCTGACGGTGTGAAGTTGGGGCAGCCTGCACCCCACAGCGCAGCACACACAGAAATGATGGCTTGTAAGCTTCGAAGATGACGCATGCAGGCGAAGTTGGCAAGCTTACACCCTGAAGTGAATACTATCATGTGATGTGTGCAGCTTGCAACAGCTAGTAAGCTACTCAAGGGAGCATGGGTGCGCTGATGAACCCACCGCAGGTGTGTGAAGGGTGCAGGGGTAGGAGTGGGGGTTTATACTTGATGTCCCCTGCCAGGGTTCACACAGCCAACCCAACATGGAGGCAATGCCAGCACAGCCCGCCTGCTGCTTTCACCAAAGATGCAGCAGCCTCAGCGCTCTATTTGCTGAACAGCACTCACCCCGCCAGCAACTGACTGATGCTGCGATACATGTTGACCATGCTGCTGCTCCATGCAAAACCCAGATGAGTGCAGTTGGGGAAGGCAGCTGTCAGTTGCCTGGCGACCTTGAGACTGTGGAAAGGGTTATCAGCGTCCTGCAGCTGCTTGGTTAAATCCAAGTGCTGTATGCTGGGCTGGAGCGCCGCGCGCAGCTGGCTACATGTGAGACGCACTGCGCCTGCTGAACCCTGCTCAATCAGCTTGGGCAGCAGGTGGTCTGTTACCACGTCGTCAAGCTGGGAGAGGCAGTGCAGGAGGGCTGATGTGGTAGCAGGTTCTGCTGCTGCTGCCGGTGCTGCTGGGCCGGCCTGCAAAGTGTGGCATCCACAACACGCAGCAGTAGTGAGTCCTGCATAGTACATGAGTGATGTCAACGGCATAAAGTGTCTTCTTGGCAAAGTCATGAAGTGAGGGTGATCACCTCCATTTGGCAGTCTCCGTCACCACCAGGTGCTGCTGAATAATAATGCTGTACATGTATGCTGGCGACGCACATGTTAGCCTGCGCGGTGTTCAGAGCTTGCATGTGAACTCTGTATCAGGGATACTACAGTTGCAACAGGTCCGGGATACTGTAGCTGGCATGTCACGGCAGGCCCATGCATGCGTGCATGGGACCAGACCTGCATGGTTGCCTTTGATACCAGGAATATTCGATGCCGGGCTGGGGATACATGCTGCCAACTGCAGTGCTACTGAACCTACTGCTGCCTGTGGAGGAGTAGTTTCCGGTGGTGAAAGTACTGGTGAAAAAGCACGGCATCCATCACACGACATGCCTGCCGTTGCTGCCACGCTACATGCAATGCTGCTGCAGCGCAAGCATACAGCACAGCTGCTTGACATGCAGCCCTTCATAGTCTACAGTGAACAGAGGTGTGTCATAAGAGAATCAAAAAGTTCGCTCACCCTTCTCTGCAACCTCCTTGCTGAGCTTGTGTGTGTGCACTGCAAACTTCTGGAACCACTTGCTGTTGGCCAGTGTCTCAACCAGGACCTGGTTGAGCAAGTGGTCCATGACTCGCTTGAAGAACGCCATAATGCTGACTACGCGGGTCCTCCTACTGCTGCTGACAGCTGCCAAGCTGTGGAGTGTGTTGGGATGTTGCTCTGCTGAGTCTGCAGTCTGGGTGTGGGTGTGTTGATTGATCCCGCAGAGGCTTTCTGCAGACGCCGGCTTGAAGGGCGAAAAGACTCAACTACAAGAAACAATGCTGAAGGTGAGCAATTGACTCTCCGAGCAGTGAACAGGTTGTTTTGAGTTCCACCACCAGCAGCAGCAAAACAGCAGACAACGCACAGCTTGGCAACCGCTCCAGACGTTGATCAGGCAGTGTGAGTACTACAAAAGTAGAGCATGTGGCACTTCAGCAAGCATGCCAGAAGCCACAACAGCGGCCAACTCCTATGGTCTGCCTACTGTTGGGGACTCAACTATGGAGGTGGACTCGGGTGAGGAGGGTCTGTCAGACAACCATTGTTGGGTGTTCAGGCTGGTGATGTCCGCAAGCAGAGAGGCGTGTGCTTGATCTGGGCGAGTTGCTGCCATTCTTTCACTCTGCACAGTGGCGTGCATTTTGCATACTGATAGCATTCACTAGCATCTTGCATCACTGCTGTTGCCCTTGTAGGTGCGGCTTTTGCACCCGCAGCTGCTGGAGGTCGGGCAGTGGCAGGGCACGCTCCCCAGGCAACATCGGCAGAGGCAAAGCTTTTGATGCAGACAGAGCTGGAGAGTCTGTTGACAGGTACAGGGCAGTTGCATCATGCCCATGTTGATGGCCAATGCCATTTGCAAACACACACATAAGGGGTTCATCACACATAGAGGGGGAGGGCTCTACCAAGTTGTGCCTCTACCATGCCCACTGTGAATATTTTTTGCGAGGCGCAATGCCTCCCTGTTTGTGCAAGGGTGTCGTGAAGTGCTGACTCCTATGGACTGCTTGCTGAACCCCCACCCCAATCCCCTTGGCACCTGAACCCCCACCCCAATCCCCTACAGTGTCGAGCCACCCCCACCCCACCCCACCCCTACCCCACTGCTCACTCAACTTGTGCTGATCAGGGTTCCTTGTTCTGATTGGTTGCCGTGTAGTTTACTGTGGACAGATGGTGGAAGTGATCGACTGCTGCCACTCAAGTTCAAGTGCAGACCCTATGCTCTGTGCCACAGGTAAATCAGTCGATGCGGGGAAGGGGGAGGGGGGGGGGGGGTGCATGTGCTTTTCTCCAGCCACCGTGTTGTGCATATCCCCGAGGCATATTCCCAAGGCATATCCCTATTATCCCC
This sequence comes from Desmodesmus armatus, assembly GCA_007449985.2. NCBI lineage: Eukaryota > Viridiplantae > Chlorophyta > Chlorophyceae > Sphaeropleales > Scenedesmaceae > Desmodesmus > Desmodesmus armatus. Next base: position 80,507 of record VIIQ02000172.1, on the reverse strand, counting down.
ATGGCGCTATCTCATGATTGGTTTCTGTTTGTACATGTAGGTGTCATGTGTGGTGTGCCTGACCACAGTGTCTTCGATCCTGAGTTTGAGGCGTACATGCACAGGGAGTTTGGTCCATGGATTGCAGCAAGCGTCGGCAGGTTTGCCAACCGCCTGCGGAAGAAGAAGAAGCACCTGCTGGGCTTGGACGAGGGCCACGTGAAGCGGCTGCAGCAGCAAGACTTGGCACGAGAGGCGGCACGTGCGCAGATGCGGGCGGAAGCGGTGCGCTTTCCTGCTGAGTCAGTCCTGTGCACACACAAGTATGCAGCAGCACAGGCCGCACTCCTTGATGCAGACAAGCAGATTTCCAGTCTCCTGACCGGTGCGCTGCAGTGCAGGCTTGAGGAAGTGACAGAGACAGCCTTGGAGACGATTGTCCGTCTTCAGAAACATGCTGTCAGTGCTACTTTGCCAAAGCAGCTGCCCAAGACGGCTAGGGACTCTGTTGAGAAGCAACGGTGGTTGCTGTTTACCCTCTGGGGACAGGGTGTTGAACAGCTGAAATCCCTCATGTGTGAGGCCAGGCCTACAGCTATGTTGATGATGGTTACATGGACGATTTGGGTACGCAGTGCTGTGATGTGTGATGTGTAACAGGGCCCGAAGAGGGTTTAATTCAATAGCATAGCATGCTGCTGACATAGAACTGTCGTTAAGTCATCCAAGACCCAGTCTCTGCGTAGGCTTGTGTCACCCTTGAATCGCTGTTTGGTCAGTTTGTTTGAACGAGTTAGTAAACTGGAGCTGTAAGACAGCAGCTGTCATCCTTGGAGCTGGCGTTTGACTTTGGAGCCGAGCCAGTTGACCTGAGCGAGACGATCAGGCTACACGACGACTTTCAAAAAGGACTACAACAGTACTGGACGAACAGTCAGGCATCTCGCGATGACTCGTGAGTGATGTGTGATGATGTCCAAGAGGGGCTAGTGAAGAGCGCTCAGGGAGTAGAGACGTACAATAACCATGTTACCAACAGCATCTGATAGGGATGTGTTCGATACACAGTCCCGCATCCCGCCGAGACCGACAACAGCAGCAGCAGCTGTCACTGAAAATACTGGCAAATGATCACAGTCCTTTTGAAAGCCGTCGTGGAACATTAACGTTAACGTAAGACAAAAAAACCAAGTCATGAACGCACAGTGCGTTGTGCCTTGATGCTGCCCTGCAGCCAAGCCTTGGCCCCAGCACGCAGCATGCGTGCAGTCAAGCACACAGACACACCAGCACGCGACACCCTGTGCATGCAACGCGAGGGCAGAGCTCATGCTAACCCACTGGGCTATACCTGCTACCGTGTGCTGCACATCGTGACACGCGCGGGTGCGAAAAACCTGCTGTCCTGCTGACAATACTAGCCACATGACACATCCACGCACACAGAGCCCTGACAAGGTGAACAACCCCCATCAAACCTGCTGCCCTGCAGCCAAGCCTTGGCCCCAGCACGCAGCATGCGTGCAGTCAAGCACACAGACACACCAGCACGTGACCCTGTGCATGCAACGCGAGGTCAGAGCTCATGCTAAGCCACTGGGCTATACCTGCTACCGTGTGCTGCACATCGTGACACGCGCGGGTGCGAAAAACCTGCTGTCCTGCTGACAATACTAGCCACATGACACATCCACGCACACAGAGCCCTGACAAGGTGAACAACCCCCATCAAACCTGCTGCCCTGCAGCCAAGCCTTGGCCCCAGCACGCAGCATGCGTGCAGTCAAGCACACAGACACACCAGCACGTGACACCCTGTGCATGCAACGCGAGGGCAGAGCTCATGCTAACCCACTGGGCTATACCTGCTACCGTGTGCTGCACATCGTGACACGCGCGGGTGCGAAAAACCTGCTGTCCTGCTGACAATACTAGCCACATGACACATCCACGCACACAGAGCCCTGACAAGGTGAACAACCCCCATCAAACCTGCTGCCCTGCAGCCAAGCCTTGGCCCCAGCACACAGACACACCAGCACGTGACACCCTGTGCATGCAACGCGAGGGCAGAGCTCATGCTAACCCACTGGGCTATACCTGCTACCGTGTGCTGCACATCGTGACACGCGCGGGTGCGAAAAACCTGCTGTCCTGCTGACAATACTAGCCACATGACACATCCACGCACACATAGCCCTGGCAACAGATCACCTTGCACCCTGGTCACAACAGAACACGGCGATACTGTCCACACACAAAAAAACTCCACCAATTTGAAATCCAACATCACTTCTCAGCGCTCGACAGCCTTCCGACACTCTTGGCAGCACCTGCAAGGCTTGCAGTGCTGAGCAAGACTGGCAATGGAGGTGAATTGTACTTGCCAAAAAGACACTTCATGTAATGGCAACTGAACTGATGCGAGCACTGTGCAGGCCTCATTCCTGTTGCATGTATTGCTGCTTGTGGTGGTGTACTGTGCAGGCCGACCCAGCAGCACCAGCACCAGCGGCAGAACCTGCTGCTGAGTCAGCTCTCCTGCGCTGCCTCTCCCAACTGAACTTTCAGCTTCAAGACGTGCTCACAGCGCACTTGCTGCCCAAGCTGCTTGAGCAGGGGTCAGCAGGCGCAGTGCGCCTCACATGCAGCCAGCTGCGCCCGGCGCTCCAGCCCAGCATACAGCGGCTGGACCTGACCAAGCAGCTGCAGGACGCTGACAACCCTTTCCACAGCGCAAAGGTTGCAAGGCAGTGCGCAGCTGCCTTCCCCAACTGTAATCATTTGGCGTGTGCATGGAGCAGCAGCAGCATGGCCAGCGTGTATGCCAGCATCAGTCCATTACTCGCAGGGTGAGCCTCAACAGTGCTGCTCAAAATACCGACTGTTTTTTTTTATTTTAAATTATTTTAATTTAAAATAAATTACTTAATTTTAATCCAAAATAAATAGTTTTTATTTATTTCGAATCATTAATGCCAGTGTGGCTACTGCATTGGTAGGCTTCACATTGAAACCAGCAGGCAATTGAAGTCTCCTTTCTCGTCGTTGATGTTTGACGCCTGCAAACGGTGCATGCTTGTCATCCAACCTGTGTGTGCCTTTTTCACCCAGCGCCGGTCCTTCTCGTATTGTGCTGTGCTGCGCTGTGGCGTGCAGGCTGCCCCACCTTCACACCATCGGCATCAAACGTGATGGAGGCAGCACTTCCGGCCAGCTTGACCCTGTGCTATGCCAGCTCCAGAAGCATGCGACAGGCGTCAACTACCTAGGCCTCCACATCGACACAGATTATTCAGACAATGCTGCCTTGTTGTCACTTGGCAAGATTGTCACCCTCACAAAGCTGGTGCTCTCATTTGGTGCCGAGGTACGCACTCTGCACGGCAGTTGCAACTGCCAGTTGGGGGCAAACGGCCAATGCTTTTGACATCCGAGGGCCTCACAGCAGGTCTGTTGCTCATCTGCGATCATGCATCATACACCGACAGGAGACATCGTTCACTAGTCATGCTGCAGCGCTACTGCTACCATGGGGCAGCGACTACACCGCCGGACGGCCGTTCTGATGCCTGCTCGGCGCTGCTGCATGCTGCGGCTGCTTACCAACAGGTGACTCATCCATTCACGCAGCAGGACCTTCAGCTGCTCACAGGGCTGTCAAAGCTGCAGGCGCTCACCATCCATACGCTAGGAGCAGCTGATAGCCCGCCAAAACAGGAAGGCGAGGGGCTGCAGCTTGCTGTTCAGGAGTTCCCGGGGTGCTTGACCACCCTGACAAAGCTGGAGCTGTCTTTGGAGGCAGGCATGGACTTGAGCAGTGTCAGTAGGTGTGTTGCCCTGCAAGACCTCGAGGTGCGTCAACATGTTCCGGAGGTCATTTGTGTTGTCTCTCGGCGTCATGTTGATGTAGAGAATGGGGTAGAGAACAAATTGAACTGCCAAAGGGACCTTTTTCAGCAGGGGGGAGGGCTTGGGGCGTTCAAGCTCAGGAGCATGCCCCCAGGGGTGGGGCAATTGGGCCTTAAAGACGGACTGCTGCACATCCTTCAAATTGCCTTGAAAATAGGGCAGTCTGGGGCCTTGGGGAGGGGGGGGCGCCATAGGGCTTTCACCAGGGTGAGCCGTCCAGGCAGTGCCCCAGGGTGTAGGGCCTCTCGGGGAGCCTGGTGAAGAAAGTGGGTGTGTCACTTTCAACAAATCCCTGCCCTTGGACGTGTCCTCCTTGCTGTCAACATATGCCTGGTACGATCTTGTTGATATTATCAAATATTTATATTATTATATAATACTTAATAATATACAGACATCAACTTGATATCTGTAGCCACAGGTGTGACATGTCAGTGTGTGCCTTCATCCATCATGGCATGCAGGTGCAAGGTACTACTTCACAAATCACAGACCCTCACCCACGTCAGTCACCGGTAGCATGGAGCCCACAGGAGTGGGCGGCCCTGGCGCAGCTCACACAGCTCACACGTCTGCACATCGACGTGGATACTTGTGCTACTGAGGAGGCATCCCAGGGGCATGATGGATTTCTTGGCGTAATTCTCGAGCTCAAGGGGCTTCGTTCAGTAGGTGCTTGGGTGTGGGACACCAGCCGCTATCTGCCTGTGTTCCATGGTTCAACCCAGTTGACGGAGATTTCGGGGGGTTGGAGTGCAGCTGATGAGTTGGGTGTGAGCAGTTTGGTGTGTCACCAAGTCAGGGAGCTGCGCGACGCCTGCTGCAGCGGCATCCCGTTTGCAGCTGTTCCAAACCTTACTTGCATAAGGTTCTGTGAGGTATCTGCTGATGATATCTTGTCACTCAGCCGCTGCTGCCCTGCTCTGCAACGGCTTGAAATGCCCAAGCTATTTACCGTGACTGCTGAATCTGCCGACGCCCATACAACAGCGTTCAAGTCCCTCGCGATGTTCAAGCATCTGACACACTTGGAGCTGTGTCCATGTCCCCGTTCTGATTTTGCTGCATTTGCAAGTGCAGCTGCAGCAGCTCGTGCGGGCGCTCCTCAGCTGCAGTGCCTGCACATGCACGGGCTGACGGGACTACCTGTTGCTGATTTGATGCTGCTGCCACAGCTTGTCAGTGTGTGTTGCGTGAGAGAGCTGAGTGCGGTGGTGCATGTTGCCACAGGGGAAGCCCCTGCCTGCAGTGTGGAGGCTGTCGGCATGTTGCTGGTTGGGTTGGCTGTGGTACCCAAGGTTACGCTGGTAGTCCGCACGGAGGAGCAGCGGGGCATGATAGATGCTGCCAAGCTCTGGGTAGCCGAGCAAGGTCTGCCTCTGCCAGCATCGCTGCGTGTGTCAGTGGTGCCTTCTCAACATGCATCTTACCCCCCTTAGCTTGCAGTGACGCATGGCTGCATTTGAGGATCTGCAGCAGAAGTCACCGGCTGATGCGGAAACTGCTCGTGTGTTGCCCGGTTTTGGTTGTGCATATGGTGGTGTTTTGCAACCTGACAGGTTGTGTGTATTATGTGCATGTTTGTCCCAGTGTGTGTGTTGCCCCTGATGGCGGGCCTAGGAGCGGAGCAGAGCAGTATGCAGCAGTGAGAGGAGGGCATGAAGCTGTATGAATCTGGCTAGGACACCTTGCAACCCCAACTGCGAGTCACCACCACGTGGCGGCGCCTGCTATGCGCACGTTGGCTCCCACCCAGTCCTGCATAGGCTGGCACCACTCTTGACTCTTGACTAGTGACACGAGGTGATCTTATTACAACGAGGTGGCCACCCATGGCCAGCTTGCCAGTGTCAATTAGCAAGGGTGGGTGCAGGTGTAAGCTGCCTGACAGCTCTTCTGCACGTCTCCTGGGTCTCCCTCACTACCCTAACCAACATCAGCCCCTCTCCCTCAGAGTTGTCGGCTGTCCCAAAGGTTTCACTGGTAGTGGCTCCTTACGGCAGCAGGTTATGATAGACGCTGCAAAGCTGTGGGCCGTCGACAACGGTCTGCCACTGCCAGCATCTCTGCGAGTTTCAGTTGCGCTGGACGAGCAAGGCTCTTAGCTTTTAGTGACGCGTGAATGTGAGCAGAGTGAGCAGCAGCTGAGCGCTGAACATGTCGCTGTTGTGTGCCTTGCCTTCTGTGGCAGCGGGTGCTATTGGGCGGGAGGCGGGGGTGGAGGTTGTGACAAGTGGATACTTTCACCACTGGGCGGTACTCTCGTTGTTGGTTGGGCATGCTGCAGCAGAAGGGTCCCCTCGTGGCCTCCCGGTCATGTCCAGCTGTGCCCATGCTACTATTGGAACTGTGTATCATACAAGTTGTGTGTTGTATGCAGTGTGTTGGTCAGGTGCAAGTACTTAAGGGGCATGTGCAGACTGGGGTGCTTGCTGCCAGCTGTTGTTGTGATGACTTGTGGCTGTAAAGGAAGATGGCCGTATCAGTTGCCGCGTGAGGGGCCTGTTGTCTAATGGAATCCAAGGTGCAGCAGACTTTCCATCCAGGCAAAGTTAGTACCATCATGCTACAAAGCCTTCGTTACCATCTGAGCTTATGTCAGCCGCTGCTTGTGCGCCTGAAAATCAACACTGCACAGCGGCACACACACACCTGAGCATTGCGTACACCATTCATGTTCTTACAGGCAGTCATGGTCCCTGGCTACTCTTACAACACCACAAAACCCAGATCCAAGCCTTCAACTGTCACCGCCAGCAACTGCGCTTCAACTTGATTCCCAACTTGCTTCAAGGGTTTTGTGTCACACCGGACACCACTTCACCTACGTAGAGCACCACCGTCCTCACTGCACAGGCAACAGCCTGCCTAGCACATGACTGACTACCACGCTTCTGGACAGCACTGGCAGCACCTGGTGCAACTCAACCCCATCACCGCCCTCACTGCATAGGCAGCAGCCTGGCCAGCGCCTCATACAATAGGTGTGCTGCAATCTAGGGACTGACTGCACAGGCAGCATGCAACACAAGTTGCAATCCAGTCCCCTCATCCCTTCCACTGCGTAAGCAGCAGCCTGGCAAGCGCCTAATCCAGCAGGTGTGCGGCCGTCCTGAGAGCAAATGCAACGCCCAGTTTCAATCGAGTCACATCACCGCTGTGCTCTCACTGCGCAAGCAGCAGCCTGGCCAGCGCCTCACAAAACAAGTGTGCTGCAGTCTAGGCATCGACTGCACAGGCAGTATGCAACACCAATCGCCACCCAGCCCTCATCCCTTTCACTGCGCAGGCAGCAGCCTAGCCAGCGCCTGACAGAACAGGTGTGCTGCTGTCCCCTTGTCCTCCACAGCCTGCTGCCTTAGCTGCCTTAGCTGTCATCCCTTCACTGCGCAGGCAGCAGCCTAGCCAGCGCCTGACAGAACAGGTGTGCTGCTGTCCCGTTGTCCTCCACAGCCTGCTGCCTTAGCTGCTGCAGCTGTCATCCCTTCACTGCGCAGGCAGCAGCCTGCCTAGCGCCTCACAGAACAGGTGTGCTGCTGTCCCATTGTCCTCCACAGCCTGCTGCCTCAGCTGCTGCAGCTGTGCCGCCTGCTCCTCACTGAGGCTGCCTGCTGACGCCCCCAGCACCTTGCTGACCCGCAGGGCTCCTAGTGTGCTGGGCCAATCACCGCGCTGTCCTGCACTGATGGCCATGACCATGCACTTGGAGGACAGCATGGTGTGGACCTGCAAAGGTTGCAAAGGGTGGGAGAAAGGGAATTTGAAGCGCACAGGATTTGGTGGTGCAGGTGTGAGCACATGCGTGCAAGAATCTGCCGATGTGCAAATGTTGAAGACACAACCTGAGCTGCCAGCTGGCAGTTGGCAGCACCTGTTTAGCAGTACCACCAATAAAGAAACGCCGAGCACAGTGCGTGGTTGTTAGCACTGCAAACACTAGGTGCACACGCGCCATTTCGTGCAGAGTGCGCAGCCCCAGCACACAGCAGCCCACACTTGCCGCTCACCTGTTTCTGTTGCGCAGCTGCCAGGAGTGACGTCACCAGCGGCGGCAGACCCAGCTTAGCAGCAGCAGCCTTCACTGTACCGCCGGTAATGGCTGCCCCCTTGCGCCCTGCTGCCCTTGCTGCGCCTTTGCTGCGGTTCTTGCCTGTGCGCGTAGCTGGGGAGCCATCGCCTTGGTCGCCTGGCCAGCATAACACAACAGTGTCGTGCGCAATTGGCTGTCACTGCCGAGCACATACACTACACAGCAGTAGGGAGCAGGGCTGACCCCGATCGATGCCAGTTTAGGAGTGGCTGGTTCGAAGGGGGTTGGAGCGCCTCAGCTATATTCAAGCCAACCAGGCCTGCCCATCACCTGTGCCTCCTGCATGAACAGTGGTTACTGGCTGCGGCTGCATCTGCTGTCCACAGCTGGTGCAGCTGGCCGCTGTGGACGTAACAGCAGCTGGTGCATTATGCACACAACAGCAACAATATGGGCACGCCAAACCATTTGAACCTGTTGCTGCACCAAGCCTTGGAAAAACCCCATATCATGCTGTCTGCCAGGCCCCACCTGCCTGCAACACCAGCAACACAAGCCCACCTTCAGATTGCACATCTTCCTGCGTCCCCTCCTGCTCCGTCCCCCCATCTCCGTCCTCGTCGCCCTGCACATCTGCAGCTGCCTGCACCACCAGCGGCAGCCAGGCATCCACACCAACGCTCACGCCACTGCTGCCGCCAGCCGCCGCCTCCCGCTGCTGCCGTCCCGCTGGCAGCAGTGCAGACAGCACCACCTGCAGGTCTCGCTGTGCAGCAGCAGCAGCCACTGCCGCACCCCCAGCCGCTGCTGATGCCAGGTTGGTCGTCGACAGCAGGCGCAGCCAGGTGAGTAACCAGCCAGTGAGCGAGGGATCCTGCTGCTGCTGCTGCTGCTGCGGCGGCGGCTGGGCGTCAGCGTTCGAGGTGGGGAGGCTGACCAGTGCTCGTAGGAGGTGTGTGTTGAGAATCAGGCCCTCTGCAGTCAGCAGAACAAGATGGAGACACAAAGATGGCATCAGTTTCCACTGTCAACATGCACTCATGTTGGGTTTCCTGTTGGTATGGGAAGGGTCGGCCAGATATTTGCTGTGTTGTGCGCAAGAATGTAAGCAGTACCTACTCCTGCTGTCAACACATCAACGCTGGCATTGTTGTTGAAACGCAACGCATGCAGCCATGCAGGAAACACCCATTGGGTATGCAGACAGGAGCAGCTGCGCAGCCATTGGAGCTGCATCCGCGAGCCCCACTGACGTGTCCCTGCCGTCACCCCACTCCTTTGCAGCTACTGCGTCCGGTGGCCCCCAAACCTGCCCATCCGCCACTAGCGCCACAACATACACACCCCCACGTTGCCCACACACTCCACCACTCACTTTGCAGCTGCTCCTGCAGCTCGAGGCCAAGACTCCCCTCCTCCTCTACCTGCTGCTGCTGCTGCACCCCTGCCACAGCCGCCAGCCCCTGCAGCAATCCCTGCCCAGCCGCCGCCGCTGCTGCAGCTGCCGCCGCCACTGCCGGCTCGCTCTGCAGGCATCCGGCACCCAGCAGCGCCATAGCAGCCCACAGGTCTGACATCAGGCCCTGCAGCTGCGCCACTGCTGCCAGCAGCTGCACCGCCAGCTGCTGCTGCCGCAGGTCTGGCACACCCGCCCCGCTGCTGCTGCTGGCTGGCGCCTGCAGCTGCTGCAGGACAGTGCAGCTACTAGACACCTGCCGGATGATGCTGGCGGCTCCTGGTGGGTGAAGTGAGTAAAGCAACAAGGAGGGAATGACCCGCAGACGCACGCACACATAGTAGTCAGTGTACCATCCTGAGCACATGTGTGCTTCCGCGCAGCAGCGAGTTCGAGTCCCCAACACCATCTCCTGTTTTACTGTCCAACCTGACCGATATCATCATGGGCTGGGAAGACAGCCAGACACCCAGCCCAAAATGGTTGCCCGACTGACAAGCCCTATGGGAACCCTGTACACAGGTATCAACCACACAGTTCAACCCTTGGGCCATAAACCTTTGTACTGAGATAACCCATTCAATCCCATCACCCCCCCCCCGGAAACAGGTCAGCAGTCATTGACAGCGCGCGGCACACCAGCCTGTCAACATCACGACTGGTCATCATGACATGCATCTGCTGGATGCAACTCATGTGTCAACACCAGCGCATCACCTCTAGCCAGAGCGACAGGCTCCTCCTCAACGCCCTGAGACATCAGGTGTACTCCAGCACCGCCCGCACCGCCCAGGCCACCCCCCTCCCAAAAAGCAACCGCGCCCACATGCCCCAAACGTCCAACCTAAGGCCATAGACTATATTGAGACAACCCATTCTAATCCCATCTGTCCCCATGCTAATCCCATCTGTCCCCCGTTGGCTGCTCAGCAGTCTTTGACAGCGCGCAACCGTCCAGTGCCTCACCTCTAGCCAGAACAGCAGGCTCCTCCTCCACGCCCTGAGACATCAGGTGCACCGCAACACGCGCATACTGCAGCACCGCCCAACCCCCTCCCAAAGTTAGCTGGCAACCCTGCACACGTTCCGCCAACGTCCAACCCAAGGCCATATATAATTGTGTAATGACAATGATTGTTTATTCAAATAACCTTCTAATCTCATTTACCCCCCCCCCCCCGGGCTGCAAAACACTTTTTACGAGCGCAACACACCAGCGCCTCACCTCTAGCCAGGGCGGCAGGCTCCTCCTCGACGCCCTGAGACATCAGGTGCACTGCAGCACGAGCATACTGCACCACCGCCCGCACCGCCCCCAGCACACCCTCCCACTGCTGCCTGCTGCCCTGTCCTGCCGCGGACGCCGCCTGCGCCGCCGCACCCGCGCGCCGCTGCAGCAGCGGCACCACCTGCTGCAGCGCCCCACTGCGCAGCAGCAGCGCCCGGCCGCTGTCGCTCAGCAACAGCAGCTGCAGGCACCGCAGTGCAGCGTCGCCACCCATCCTGCACTGCCTGACCTGCACACAGCACTCAGGGCACAGCCAGTCTCCTGCAGGGAGTGCCTCCAACGCCGGCTGCAGGCAGTCCATATGCAGGGCGCAATCACAGCCGTCGCACAGCATCAGCCTGTCGCCGCTGTGGCTGCCGCTGCATGCCGAGCATGCCACGCCGTCATCCTCAGCATCGTTCCTGTGGCCCACATCGCCGCTTGCTGCATGTCCTGGCGCCACGCTGCGCCTGCTGCGAGACCTCTCAGCAGCCGCCGTAGGCGTCAGCTGCGCCCGCGCGGACGCATCGCTGCCAGCCGCCGGGGCGGCAGCAGCGGCAGCGACAGCCGAGCTGTCGGCCCATTCCAGTTCCAGCGCAGCGCACAGCATGGCGGCCAGCCGGCCGCCTGAGGGGCCAGCTGCGAGGCAGGCCAGCACTGCAGCAGCCTGGGCCTCGGCGCCCTCGCCTGTGCCGGCGGCTGCAGCGGCAGCAGTGTCTGCGGCGGCTGACAGCAGTGAGCCGTCTGCCAGCAGCGCCAGCCTGCTGCTCAGCAGCTGCTTTGCTGCTGGAGTGTGTGGTAAGGCCTGGGCGGCGGGGGACAAGGTGGTGGGGTGGCCAGAGGGACGGTGCAGATTAGGAAGTGGGGAAGGAGGAGTTGCTGAACAGGCATCGAGACATGTTCATCAGCTGGCCACTTGCAGCCTTTGCCACCAAGTGGGCCAGACTGCTAGGTAGGGTACAGATACATACACTGCAGCGACTTGGTCAAAGCTGACCGCTGTCGGAAAAAAAGTGCGCTATCAAGCAGAGCACTCCAACAAAGCATGTTGGATCCAGGAAGCCTGTCAGTTGGCTGTGAACCTTATGAACCTGCCCTCTCCCACGACAGCCCTGCACATATACAGCGTCCCACAAGGAGGAGCACTCTGCTCCTGGTACGCCCACCCCTTGTGTCACCCAACCTCCATACCAGTGCTCCCATCCCAACCCCGCCCCTAGGTCATGTCATACATGTCCAACCTACCTCTGCAATGGCCCACACGCAGGACTCGCAGGCAGGGGAGGGGCAGGCTGCCAGCAGCTGCTGCAGCGCATCTGATGGGAACAGCGCCCCCACCTCTGACTCATCACCTAACAGAGCAGCAGGGTACAGCAGGGTACAGCAAGAACTCTCACCACAGGCTGTGTTTGCGGGGCACGATGATAAAACACTCCGTCCCCTGGTGCAGCGTGTAATGCAATAAATTGCGAAGTCGACCCATGCTCGCGTTAGATGTGTTTCAACACACCATGTGCTTTGACACCCGCAGGGTACCAGGCCATCATTGGCAGGACAGAAAGTGCACAGCTCGTCCAGCCTCACAATGCAATCAGCAATTGTGACTCCCTAGCACTATAGAGACCAACCCCACTTGCCAGCCCACGTACTGGCAAAGCTGCGCTGCACCAACAACAACACCCGCGCATTCACCGCTGCAATCCGCACATCAAGCCACTCACAGAGCTCGTTCTCAAGGGCCGTGCCAATGCCGCTGCACAGCTCCGACAGCCCCGCCAGCAGGCGTGCCCACGTCTCAGGGGTCTCGTCGGCAGCGCCCACAGCCATGACGTCCACCTCCTGCTCCCCACCAGCAGCAGCAGCCGCCTCCGTGTCGTCTGTGGTCCCTTGCAGCTGCTGCTGGGGTGCAGTTGCTGCTGTTGCGGGTGTTGCAGCACCCTTCTTGCGCTTGGTGCGCCCAGCCTTGCCTGCATTGTATATATGGCAGTACAGTACAGTACGGTACGGAGCAGTACAGTTCAGTTTGGTGCAGTACAAAACAGACATGCGGACAGAGTGACATCCCCAGCAGTACAAGCCTGCAATGCAGGTCCTGCCAACATGATGCCCCCCAATCCACCAGGGTGCGCGGTTGCAATCCTTATGTCGCTATGGTAGGACAGGGTGCCAAAACACCAGCCGCGATCCCCCGCGCCATTGTGCATGCGTAGCATAAAGATGCACCGGCAGCTGCTCCAGTCACCAGTGTGTGCCACCATGCGCATAGGACCATGCCACATGGCCTCCGACATCACCAAGCGCCATTGTTTCGAGACTGCTCCAAAAAAAAGGCAAGAAACCTCCTTGATGTTGCACCTGCTCAGGGCGCCCCACCTGCGGTTGCTGCGGCCGCAGCCCCATCGCCCGCCTCTGCTGAAGCGCCCCTCCTGCTGCGGCTCTTGCGTGGTGGGCTGCTGCTGGGGCTGCGGGGTTCTGTCACTGGTGGGTGCTCCAGCAAGTGACCTGCCAGGCTGCTAGCCAACGACAGGATGTCCTCAAGAGCCACCTGCACCTGGTGGCCACCTGCGAGAATGTTACAACATTTGTGTCATGTTGCATGACACAACCGAGGAAAGGCAGGAGCGATGCAAGTGAGTACATTGGTATGTGCTCCAGCAGGTGACCTGCCAAACTGCTAGCCAACGACAGGATGTCCTCAAGAGCCACCTGTACCTGGTGACCACCTGTGAGTGTGTTAGTGACATGAAGACAGGCAGCGGCAGTGCGAGCAAGCAACTCAGGCTTGACACTTTTGTGTGCGCCTCGCTGGAGACTCTCGGCCTCCGGACCCCGGCAGTTGCATTCGCCTGCTTGTTGTCTGTGTGGCTAGCCGGTGGGAGTCTGCCCCCCCCCCCCTGGTGGCCCACAATCATCCGTGCCGTGCCACCTTCATACACGAAGACAGGAAGTCCTCCACAGCCACCTGCACCTGGTGACCACCTGTGACAATGTTCCAAAATGAGTCATGTTACATGACGGAAGCGGTGCAAGGCAGGGGCAATGCAAGTGAGTACACGGGGCTTGCAAATCTGGACTGCTTGCAGAGCCGGTGCCACCATGAAATTTTTTCTCCACTGACAAGTGATCTTTGGGAGCCACCTGCAATTGTTGGCCACCTGTTATCATCAGCACAGTCACTGACTGGCAGAGCCAGTTGCTCGGGGCTGCATTGGCTGGCTGACGATGCCATTTAGTACGTTCTCCACTTCAACAACGGCCCAACTGCCTAGCTGTCAGTTCATCTGCAGCGTAAGATTTGACCACCCCGTACAGTTGTACACAAACCATTGCCACCATGCGATGTCAAGCCGGTCCCTGCCATAAGGTGTGTGCTCCCTAGCTACAACAGCACAGCACTTCCAAGCGGACAGGTCGCATCCAAAGGCCCAACTCCCGCCGCCGTCCCCACCCGGTGCTCACCCTTCCCTCCCTCGATGTAGTTGAGATAAGGGGACACCAGCAACCGGCAGAAGGCCTGACCCGCAGCGGGGTGCTCCTTGAGCAGCGCAGCAACTCGTGCCTGCAGCAAAAAAAGCACAATACAGTACAGTACAGGTATTGGGAACACGGTCTAGACCTTGGCTCTAAACAGCAAGTACGACCTGGCCCGCAGCGGGGTGCTCCTTGAGCGGCGCAGCAACTCGCGCCTGCACCAACAACACAGTGCACTTCAGGACAGTATAGGTATTGGGCACAAGGGCCCACCCTCGGCCCAGCAAGTAAAATGCCCGCAGCAGGGTGCTCCTTCAGCAGCACAGCAAGTCGCGCCTTGAGCGGACAGCAGAAGACGGGGAGGCGTTACTTGCTAGTGCTAAGCTGTATTCTTTCTGCAGTGGAACTTGCAACGACCTTTGCGCCCGGGGTGTCGCAGCTATCGACACAATCGTTGTCTTACAGAACCCCAGCCTATGTGACCGCCCTACTAGCACCCAACAGATGCACTCCTCAGCTGCACGCAACTCACCACGCCTTCCTCGGGCCCTGGGAAGTAGCTGGGCACCAGCAGCTGGTGCAGCTTCTGGGCAGTGCAGGAGGTGCCGCCTGCATGGCTCTCATCTGCAAGCTGGCCCAGCAGCACATCCAGCGGCACCACCTCCCAGAAGTGCAGACCGCGGCTAGTCCTGCGCCCATTGTGTGTGTGTGGGGGGGGGGGGGGAGGGGGGGATTTGGATAGGGGGAATAGGGGGCAGAGGAGTGCATGTTTGAGGATGTACGGCAAGCTGATGTGTAGGATGAAGTGCCCCCCGCATGGCTCTCATCAGCAAGCTGGCCCAGCAGCACATCCAATGGGACGACCTCCCAGAAGTGCAGACCGCGGCTTGTGCTGTGGGGCAGGAGGAATCGGGGAGGGGGGGATAGGGGCCAGATGAGTGCACGTGTGAGGATGTACGGCAAGCCAAGGTGTGAATTGAAGTGCGTCCCGCATGGCTCTCATCCGCAAGGTGGCCTAGCAGCACATCCCGCTGAGTGTGCTGCTAGGCCAACCTCCCAGAAGCGCAGACCCCGGCTCGTCCTGCAGGGGGGCAGGAAAAACATCCAGCGAGGGGGATAGGGAGGCAGAGGGAGCAAAGATGGACATCCAGGGGCGCCGTTTTACGGAACATCACAACCCATGAGGGGCGTCCACCGCCCATGGGTGTGTGGCTGTGCGCAATGAATGTGGTGGTGCTTGATGCTTTTGAGGGTGAACTAGATGCCCAGCCGAAAGTCATAACTCATGTGCCAACAAGAACCTGCACTGTGGATGCACAGCCATACAACCCAAGAGCCAGTAAGAAGCGGCACTTACGAGATGCACAGCAGCAGGTCTGTCATTGCCTCCCTCACGCGCGGGGAGCTGTCCCACATCAGGGGGGCCAGCTGGGGCAGCGCTCTCTGCAAAAAAACACACAACCACACACACATGGGGGTTTTCATGTAGAACGCTGTAGCACCCAGTGGAGTTGCATGCATGTCTGCCAAGTAGCCACCTTTGAACACACAAGCCGCCCAGACATGGTGTTCCATCTGTGTCGGGGCTTACAACCAACACCACACTGATGCCTGACAGCCTCTCTCCCCCCTCTGCATCCCCCTCCCTGCCTGGCTGCTGCCTTCATTTTACGTCCTCCCCCCCCCCCCCTCCCTCCCTTCCCGCCCTCAGATCCTTGTCAAACCTCCTGCAGGACCCTGGGGCATCCCAGCACGCTAGGCCCGCTACTCGACACCTACCCTGCTGAACACCCGCAAACACCATGACATAATAAATGATATGACGGAGGGCACCCAAGCACGACACCCCATCAAGATGTACCTGTGACTGCATGCGCTTCAAAGCACTGGCAGAGCATGTTGCTTGTCCACCCCCAGCCTGAATGGCGACAGGACGTAGAGTAGGGCCTGGAACCTGCAGCTGTTTGGCTTCCTCTAACATCCCCTTCATCACCCCTCCCCTCACAAAAGTGCCCCGCACACCACGACATTGCTACGCCCCTCCCTTTGCATCCCCCCCCCCAAGACATCAAACCCCTTACATACCTTCAGCACTGGCTGTGCGTGCTTGCTGCTGACCAACAGCTGCAGCCCCTTCTGCCTCCCCCCTCACCACCCCCTGCACCCCCCCCCCCACGCACACACAAAACCCCCCTCTCGTTCCTCACCATCCCCCCAAAACCATTTACCCGGCACTCACCTTGAGCACTGGCTGTGCGTGTTGGTTGTCAACCAGCAGCTGCAGCCCCTCCAGCACAGCCACGCGCACAGCAGGCAGGGCAGCATCAAATGTGAGCTGACCTGCAGCGCAAGGATACGCACATATGCGGCACACAGTGAGCAGCCCATGCAGGCAATGCCTGTCTGCAAGGTTGCCTGGAAGGCATCGTCGTGTGAAGTACATCTCTGAAAGTCATTGTCACACAAGTAGTGTGCTCACCCCCCATGCCCCGCTGCCTCCCCGGGGCCATCCCCACACAGGCAGTCCCCATCACAGCTGTCGCCAGCCCCGCCCCCACCTGTCAGCCGTGAAACGTATCCTGCCGTCGTTGCTGAGGGGATGATCTCCCAGTAGAGGTTGAGGATGCTGCAGATGCCCTGTGCTGCTGCCACCCGCACCAGTGGGCAGGGGTCTGTCATGGTGTCGCTGAGGCACTGGAACTGCAGCACCAGCATCTCATCCTGCTCCTCTGTGGATGCCTCGGGGTCCTGCAGATTGAGTGGTTGAGTGAGCGGACGAGTGAGCGGGTGAGTGGTTGAGTGAGTGGGTGAGTGGGTGAGTGGGTTGAGTGAGTGGTTAAGTGAGTGAGTGAGTGAGTGAGTGAATGCCTGAATGCCTGAATGACTGAGTGCAGGCGCTGCGGCCCCAGTTGAATTTCCCGCCAAGCGAGCGCCTCCAGTCGCACCAGGGGGGAGGGCACAGTATGAATTCAGGCAAATAAGGAAGCATCGTTGATTGCTAGCCTGAGGGGTGTTGCGTGTGACCAAATTGTGTGACCAAAATGTTTTTTGCGCTGAGTCACACCTTTTGCAAGATTGACCCAGCACCCTTTGGGGTCACGTGCGCTGCCCGCCCTGTGTCCCGCAAACCACTCCCGAGCTAGCACAGAGGGTAGGATTCTGCCCGCCCGATTCTGCCCCAAAACCAAACACAAGGAAGGCTAGGTCCTGTAGCGCCACTCACCAGCAGGGGAAATGCATCTAGCAGCAGCTGCAGCGCGTTGCGCCGCACCCCTGCATTGGCAGCCGCCATCGCCCTGAACAGGATGGGTTCGTACAGCCGCACCAGCATGCTGTCCACACTGCCCACGCCGCCCAGCTTTTTGGAGCGGTGCAGCTCCCCGAGAACGCGCCTGGTGTGAGAGTAGAGGTTGAAGGAGGCAGCAGGGTGTATTCAGGTGTCAGGCATATCCACATATTGAGCTGTGCTATGCATACAAAGCAGCAACATATGCTGCAACATATCCAGCTGTAATCCAGCTACATATCCAGGTGACAGTCGGCTCAAATCTGGTGCGACAGGGGCAAGGATGCGTGACAGCAGGCAGGAGGCAGTCCCCACAGTGTACTAGGTCTAGTCTTTTGTACTAGGTCTAGTCTTTTGTACTAGGTCTGCGAAGAGTGGCGTACTGTTCCAGTGTCAGCCACCCAGCGCAAGCCATGCAAGGGAGGGCACAGCTCAAGAGGACACGGAAAGACGGAAGCTGAAACTTGGAGGGTTCAGCTGCTGTCACGATTGCTGCACAGCCACACTGAGTCTCAAGACGAGCTCGTCCGGCCATCCGTCCATCTCTCACCTAATGTTTGACACCAGATTCTGGGAGGAGCCATGCAGCGCTGCCAGCATCAGGTTCTGCACACAAGGACGGACCACATTTTGCAATTTTCAGACCTGCCCGCCTACAAAAGACGCTGTGGGGATCATCTCATAAGCTTGATGGAATTCTTTCACCTGCAGGTTGAGACCGCCTGTGGTACAAGAGGCCTAGGCTGCATTTTGGGTGTCAAGGCGCTGCCAAGCCCAGTGCTATCAACACTGCAGACTTTCATGAGGCTGCTTTCATTGTCTGGCGCCATCCCACTGTTGCACATGTGTGCTGTTCCACCCCCACACATGTCCTACAGCAATCCGCTCAAACACCTTGATGCCTCACGTGGGAAAACATGCAGCCGTTCTCTTCTACGGTGTTGCCCGCGACTGCGCACCTGTATGAGGCTGCTCTCAATCTCTGGCAGGCACGCCCCCACAGCCTCCCGCCAGCCCCTCAGGATGATCTCCCCATACGCATCCAGCACAGAGCGCCGTCCAGCGGGAATCTGCACAAGGACATTAGTAATATAACAGCAGACAAGTTGTACATGTCATGACATCCAGTTTCCAGTCACTTGCTCCGTCGCTGCAAGATGGCCCCTGCAGACTCCTGCCTGATCATTTGGATTACAGAAGCACATCTATGCTCATTCAACACAGGCGCCTTGTGCCTTCAGGGAGCTTTGCAACGTCTGGCACTGGTGCTGTATTCCACCCCATACTTGACTGTTGGGTTGTTGAAAAGCCCTTCCACAATGTACCTGATGCAACCTCATGAGGTCCGAGTGTGAAGCACAGACACAGACACACACAAACAGACAGTCACCTGGTTGCGTATGACAGAGGTCATCTCCTGCACCATGCTGGGGTGCACCGTCAGCAGGCACGACAGGAACTTACGGCCCTCAGGGCGCGACACAAACGCGGGGCAGATTGCAGCCTGCGCGCCACCACACATGAGCAGTGTAGACGGGTGAGTGGTCAGCACAAAAGCACTGAATCAGGCTGAGGGTGGGGGTGGGGGTGAGGGTGCGGGTGAGGGTGAGCAGATTACCCCTTGGTTCAGTAAGGAGCTCAACTTACCTGGCTATAGCACCGTGGTTAACCAAGAACAGCATCCGCCAACCCGCCAGCATGAAAACACACACAGCATGCACTCATGCAAAGCTCTGCAGTCTGACTGCCTGCATGCAATGTCCTTGCACAGCATGTGCCGACACAGCTGCAGCAGCCTTTCACATCAGCATGACTCATGCTGATGACTCATGGTGCATGCGTAAACACACCTGCAGCAGCATCCTCTTCATGTCGTTGATGGATGCGTCCTCAAAGTCCAGCAGCTCCAGCGCACCTCGCATTGCATGGCAGGCCTTCACCTGGGACGCCTTGCCAGTGCTGATGGCACGCAGCTGCAGCAAGACATGATTGCGGCAGCAGCAGGGCCGACGTTTGTAAGGAACCAGCGCGGTACCAATGGAAGGCTGCCTTGTGCTCTGGAACACTCAAGGTTTTGTGTTTGCCGTCGCCAGCCGGCACTAGACACGGCGAACACTGCCAAACCGTCCACGTTGACTATGTGGGCAGTCATCTATTCGTTCCTTGCAGTCACACTCACCAGCAGGTATGGCAGTGCCTGTGACACTAGGAACTCCCTGTTCTCTGCCTCATGGGTCCACCAGCTGCAGCACAGCTTGGCCACCGCATCTTGCACATCTGGCCGCACATCACCCAGCTCCTGTGAAGCGGTGCGAGAGCGCAGGCACATGCAAGGCATGTCAGGAGGGAGGAAGGGTATTATGACACTTCGGCGTGGGCAAGGCCTTGCACAGCTTGGCCACCGCATCCTGCACATCTGGACCCACGTCACCCAGCTCCTGTGCATGAGCAAGGGCAAGGCAAATGCAGGACATGTTGGGAAGGAGGACATGATGCCAGGATTGGCACGGGCAAGGCACACGCAGGACATGTTGGAGGGGAAGGCATCATGAGAGTATTTGCACGGGTAAGCCACACGCAAGACATCTGGGAAAAGTACGTCATGCCACCGTATGCGCGGGCAAGGCACATCAAAGCATCTTGGGAGGAGAGTAGCGTGCTGCAAGAGCAAGATATTTGGCGCCACCACAATGTGGGAGGTATTGCCCAGGCGCAATCCCAAGCTGCTGGGCTTGACACAAGAGGAAGTGCAGGCAAAGAGGAATTGACCATCAAGAGGTCCAGCGTGTGACAGTACCCCACCGTTGCCGTGAGTGTGCAGCTGCTGTTGATGGGACTCTCTCCAGATGCGCAACGCTGCTGCTTCTGCTACAGCACTTGCCCACAGATGGGTGCAATGAGCGACTATTCTGGCACACAGGCCGCTACATACAGCGTACACTTGGCCGGCAGCACGGCTGCCAAATAATCATGCTGCTGCTGCTGCTGCTGCTGCTGCTGTTGCTGCTGCTACTGCCGCACACCAAAAGTGCGGCCCTTATGAGCTGATTTATCTGCTTACCAGGAGTGCATGGTCGTGCAGCTGCATGGCTGCGGTCAGCAGAGCCTCTGGTGGTGCTGCATGGCACTCAGCCAGCAGCTCCCCACACAGCTGTGCTGACACCTTGAGGGAGGTGAGGGCATTGTCCTGCAGGCACCACGCCAGGTCAACAAACATGCAGACACAGGCAGCAGTCAGTCACAACAGCAGCAGCGGCCTGCATGAGTCACCTGAGTCACCTGGCATGCTGGATCGGTTACGAAGGCCTTCCACCTATGTGCCATCACTGCTACATGGCACGGCTGTTTTCCAGCTTGTGTGCTACACCTACTAATGTCTGCAGGCGGTGTGGTCACAACGGCCGAAAGCTTGAAATGCAGGTACGTGCACCACCACCCAAGTGCTGCTGCTGTAAGCATCAAAGCTTCACTTTCGTGCAACAGCCCGCTTTCTCTCCCTGACTGACTGACTGCTTGGATGCCCCACGACCCACCAGGCAGGCCTCCTGCTCCTCGCTGAGCTCAGCATCGTCCTCTGGCAAGGAATCTTGAAGGTGCTGCAGTGCTGCATTCACCTGCGACGTATGATGTAAAATTGCACGTCAAGAAGTGACTGGCAGCTCAATGGTTGCAGCTGCTGAGTGCACGTCGATGGCACCAAAGGTGCAGACAGCAGCAGATCATTTTTGGTTGGATACTGACCTGGTGGAGCAAGCCATCTGCACAGGTGACAATTACCGCCCTGGAAGAACCTGTCAGCTTATCCTTCAGTTCATTTGCGTCCTACGAAGTGAGGCAGAAAAGGGAGTGGTTGTTGGCACAGCAGGTACCTTGCCAACAACAGTGCAGTGCTGCTGATGCTGTTGTGCTGCCTGCCTGTGCTCAAGGGCCACACTCTTACGTAGCGTGACCACCGTTTGACGTATACATCCAACTCCAGCTCCTTGAGCTTCACCAAGTCGCCCATTGCTTTCGGGCTGTCTGTTGATTGATGGCGTGCACAGTCAGGTGTGCGATACTGCTGCGCCTTGCATCATTTTATGCATGACCCCTGCATCATCACAACAGCCTACTGATTGCGAGAGCTGACGTAGCATCCGCAAGAATTTACGTTCAAAAAGGCGTGACCGTGTGTGACCTCAACGACTCTTCAAGGAGAAAGGGGCTGATGTTAGTGAGCCAGTGAGGGAGACCTCCAAGGCGTGCAGAAGACCTTTTTGGCAGCTAACACCTGCACTCACCCTTGCCAACTGACACTTGCAAGCTGGCCACCCAGTGTCGCAGTCGTGCCAGCCTACACTGTACTGCTCTGCCCCGCTCCCAGGCCCACCATCGGGGGCAATCACGCCCTGGGACGCACAAACACATGATACATACAACCTGCAGGATGGCAAAACACCATCATACGCAAAACCAAAACCCAATCTGGCACACACTGCTTGCATGTGACTGATATGTTGCCTACATGCTAGCTGCCTTGTATCCTCTCTGCCTAACACAAGCACTTGCCGCATCAGCTGAGAGAAGAAGGCACCATTGAAACACGCAGAGATGCTGACAGTGGCAGACCGTGCTCGGCTGCCCAGAGCTTGGCAGCATCTATCATGCCCCGCTGCTCTTCCCTGCGGACCAGCAGCGTAACCTTGGGCACCACAGCCAACCCAACCAGCAACATGCCAACAGCCTCCACACCGCGGGCAGGGGCTTTCCTTCCTGTGACAACATCCACCACCACACTCAGCTCTCTCACACAGCACACACTGACAAGCTGTGGCAGCAGCATCAAATCAGCAACAGGGAGTCCCATCAGCCCGTGCATGTGCAGGCACTGCAGCTGCAGAGTGGCTGCAGCTGCTGCAGCTGCACTTGCAAATGCAGCAAAATCAGAACGGTGACATGGACACAGCTCCAAGTGTGTCAGATGCTTGAACATCGCGAGGGACCTGAACGCGGCTGTACGAGTGTCCGCCAATTCAGTAGGCACGGTCAATAGCTTTGGCAGTTCAAGCCGTTGCAGGGCAGAGCAGCAGCGACTGAGTGACAAGACATCATCACCAGCTACCTCACAGAACGATATGCCAGCAAAATTTGGGAAAGCTGCAAATGGGATACCAGCGCAGCAGGCTTCCCGCAGCTCCCTGACATGTGGACACACTAAACTGCTCACATCCAGCTCGTCAGCTGCATTCCATCCCCCAGAAATCTCCGTCAACTGGGTGAGGCCATGGAACACCGGCAGGTAGCGGCTGGTGTCCCACACCCAAGCACCTACTGCACGAAGCCCCTTGAGCTCCCGCAGCAGGTCATGGAGTCCATCATGCCCAGATGACTCCTCACTGAGGATAGTATCCACATCGATGTGCAGGCGTGTGAGCTGTGTGAGTGGCGCCAGGGCCGCCCACTCCAGTGGGCTCCATGCTTCTGGCCACTGACGCGGCGAGCCCCCTTTTATAGCTTGCACCTGCATATGCACACAACACATGTCACGCCTGCCGCTGCGAAGCTCGTCAAGCTACCGTATTGTCACCCACTGGGTGACAGTGATGATTACTCACGGAGAAGGAAATTCGTTCTGTTCTTTGTGGAAGATACACGAAGCCCTGTTCGTCACGACAAAAACGTAACAGGCATCAAAAGGAAGCTCCGCCGCACCTGCAGGTCTTGCAGGGCGACACACCCGCTGACACTGCTCAAGTCAAGGCGGGCCTCCAGTGACAGCTGCAGCTTGGTCAGGGTGGTCAAGCACCCCGGGAACTCCTGAACAAGTAGCTGCAGCCCCTCCTGTTGTGGCGGGCTTTCAGCTGCTGCTAGCGTAAGGATGCTCAGCGCCTGCAGCTTTGTCAGGCCTGACAGCAGCTGAAGGTCCTGCTGCGTGAAGGGGTGAGTCACCTGTTGGCAAACAGCCGCAGCATGCAGCGACAATGGGGAGGTTTTGAAGCACCATGTCGGTGGTGTTGCCCGACACCGCATGTATGACCAGGCTGCACTGTGGAGTGATGGAGGACATGCGGTGATGATGCAGATGAACAGGTGCAACCACACAGTGTCTGCCAGGAACGGTGGTGTCTGCCAAGACCCCAAACATGAAACACTGTGAGGATGCACGTGGCTGCCGCACGCCTAGGTTTATCCACTTTTTCCGTTCGACAATGGAACAACTGAAGCCAACCCCTCTCGCAGGTGCACCACACCCAATAAGCCGTCAAGACGACATGCATGGGTCCTGCAGGTTGCCACAGACTAAGACCATCCATGGGTGTGAACCCAGCTCTGCTACAGCTGTCAATGAGGTGGGACCTGTGAAGCCTATCGTAACAGCACAGGTCCATTTAAAAAAATAAATTCAAGGTCCATTAAAAATAAATACATTTTATGAAAGGTCCATTAAAAATAACTAAATAAATATTGCCACCAAGTGCCAGGCAGTGTGCGCACCTGGGGTCCAAATGAGAGCTGTAGGCTTGTTAGGGTGACCATCTTGCCAAGTGACACCCATGCTGCGTTGTGTGTATAGTCCGTGGTAAGCCGCAGGCTCAGGGAGCACAAGCCTGTCGCATGCATGTGGATCTGGCACAGCATGGGGTCAAGCTCGCCAGCAGTGTCGGCGCCATCAAGCTTGATGCTGACGGTGTGAAGGTGGGGCAGCCTGCGTGCCACAGCACAGCACATCCTTGAAGGTCATGGGCGTAGGGGGCAAGCTAATCATACGCAGGTTGGAATAGCAGGCGAACTGTACACCATCAGTCAACCCAACAGGCCAGCTATGCCTGCACAGACCGCCTGCTGCTTCAAGTGAGACACTGCAGTACCCTTCACCAATGTCAGTACTTTCAAGCACGGCAGCACTTACCCTACCAACAGCGGACTGATGCTGCTGTACACCTTGGCCATGCTGCTGCTGCTGCTCCATGCAAAGTCCAGATGAGTGCAGTGAGGAAAAGCAGTCGCGCACTGCCTTGCAACTTTCACGCTGTGGAACGGGTTGTCAGCGTCCTGCAGCTGCTTGGTCAGGTCCAAGTGCTGTATGCTGGGCTTGAGCAGTGTGCGCAGCTGGCTGCATGTGAGACGCACTGCGCTTGCTGACCCCTGCTCAATCAGCTTCGGCAGCAGGTGTTCTGTCAGCACGTCGTTGAGCTGGAAGTTTAGCTGGGAGAGGCACCGCAGGAGCGCTGACTCAGCAGCAGGTTCTGCCGCTGCTGCTGCTGGTTGTGGTGGGGCTGCCTGCACAATACCGCATCAACCAGCAGTCGTGAGGCCTGAGGAATGACGTTGGACGATTCATGCATACATGACGCAGGCAGCTGTGTCCCTGCAAGGTTACCTCCATTGCCAGTTACTGCTGCCAGCTGGTGCTCAGCTGCAAGGAGTGGTTCAAAGTTGTTTGTTGAACGCGAGATAAATCATCATTTGGACTCAATACGACGACGAATCATGTGTCGGGAGGATTGTTCACACCAGGGCTCAGATCAAAGCTTGACCGCTCAGCTAGTAGTTCAGTGGTTCCGGACAAAAATGTAAATCGCTTTGGAAGCCATCATTAGATGTCAATAAGGCAGAATGACCGGTACCACCGCTAGAGTAAGCAACACTGCCATGTTTTACACTTGCACATCCGTTGATGTACATCACTAGCTGACTGGGGTGATACGTGTCTCCCTTGCTGTAAGGTTATGGCTGCTGCTGATCAAACAGCGCCAGCATCACCGTGCAGTTGTCCTTGCACCTCCTTTCAGTGACAGCCTCATGCAGCAGCCTGCAGTGCACCACAGCAAAGGCAGCAGTCATGACTGAGTGACTACCGCGTGATGGCAGCAGCAATCAGGGGTATAATAGCGTATAATAGTTCATCCCCGACAGCAACCTGGCTAACGCTGTAAACCCCCTGGCAGCAAGCTGGGCCCGCAGCAAACTCAACAAGGGGCCAGTGGATGTCCCAACACGCAGTCTCAAACTTGTTTGCTAGAAGCAAGCAATATCAGTACCTGTTGTTGGGTGGCAGCCTGAGGGTCTTTGCCCTGGGCCAGCTGTGCCTGCACGCAACCCGTGGATTCATAAGGCTATGACTCATGAACAACATGCAATATCCAGTGCAGCAACAGAAGCGACCCTGTGATTACTACAGTCACTGCGGAGTGCCGCAGTTTCACGCATGTGCAACACATTCCCAATGGGGTTCTGCACATTGCCACCGCCATTTCGGAGTGCCGCAGTTTCACGCATGTGCAACACATTCCCAATGGGGTTCTGTACATTGCCACCGCCATTTCGGAGTGCCGCAGTTTCACGCATGTGCAACACATTCCCAATGGGGTTCTGCACATTGACAGGCACCGCCATTTCAAACCTAGTGCCAAAACAGCCTGAAGTAATACTGTTACTAGGGTAGTACCTGTTGGTGGCTGCCTTAGGGTCTTTGCCCTGGGCCAGCTGTCCCTGCACAAAGTCCACAGCCCCCTGCGGGTCCATCACACTCCAGAAGCCGTCACAGCCCGCCAGCAGAAAAGCCTCACGCGGGCCCACAGTGAAGGCAGTCACTGCAGGCACTGCTGAGCAGCCGCTGCCTTTGAACTGGGCATCACCAAACGAGCGAGACACCTGCAAGGAACGAAATTGGATCACCCCGGGATGGATTTTGAAGTATTATTAGATTTTTCAGACCAAAAGCAAGAAACAGTGACCTCAGAGGTTGAACATCAACTCTTTGCAGCACTGTCTGTAACAGATCATGGATGGGTGTCCAATCTCCCCTCTTGTGTCATGGATAATACCATGGCATGGTATGCATGGGGACCAGCCGAGTTGTGGCCTGACTTGCATGCGTCCGTTGAGGCGTCCGTCAGCCGTCACATGTCCACCCGCCTTCTCAATTCTAGTCCGCTCCTCAGGGTACATTGCAAGGTGGTCCTTGGTCTACACCACAGCTTGTAAGCCACCTGCTGGGCTTTGCTCCGCCTGCAATCAAAGATGACACATGTTAGCAGCACATCACAGCACAGCACAACACGGTTGTTTGGTCAACACCACAGCGCACAAGCCACCTGCTGGGGCTTGATTCAGATCCGGCTGCAATGAAAGACATATTCACATGTTGGCTGCACATCACAGCACAGCACAGAACAGAACAGAACAGCAGAAAGCAAGGGGTAGGTCAGCACAACAGCTCCTATGGTACACTGCAAGGTGGTCCTTGGTCAGCACCACAGCTCGTAAGCCACCTGATGTGTCCTGCTTTGCCTGCACAAAAGTACAGCCATGTAAGCAGGCAGCACAGCACAGCAGAGCACAGCAAGGTGGTCCTTGATCAACCACACCGCTTGTTAACCACCTGATGTGTCCTGCAAACACAAATACACAGCGTGTGTTGGCAGCAGGGAGAGAAGTGCACAGCACAGCACAATTATGGGTCAGCACCAAAGCCACCTGCTGGGGCTTGCTCCGCCTGCATAGATCACAGCCATGTGCGCAGGAACAGAGCACAGCACGGGACAGGACAGCAGAGCAAGGTGGTCTCTTGGCAGCACCACAGCACGCAAGCCGCTTGACCGGTGACCTGCTGGGCTTTGCTCAGCCTGCAAAAAAAGGCACAGCCTTGTGTTGGAAGCCTTCTCTGGCAGAGCAAAGCATCCAGGTGTTGGCAGCAGAGCACAGCACAGCGCGGCTCCTTTGTCAACACCACAGCTTGCAAGGCACCTGCTGTGTCCTGCTTGACCTCACAGCGTGAAGCTCATGCCTGGGACACTGTGACAGCACAGTGCAGCATAGCACAGCGTGGCAAGTCAGCGGCTAGTCCACAATGTTGCATGCCAAACCAACTTGCAGTGACCTCACTTGAGTCAGGGCAACACAATTGACAGAGGCAACCAAACAACCATTTTGTCAAACCTGTCGCCCGGCGCATGTCACCCACCTTGCCAGCTTGGCTGCTGTCCTGCTGCACTGCCCGCCTGGCCAACGCACACTTTGCATCACCGATGTTGGCCACAAGGGCTGTGCTGCCAATCAGCCAGCCGGCTACACAGGTAGCACCATCGGTCCAGCTTGAGCGGGCACACTGCTGCAGCACCTGCTCATCCGTTGAGTTGAATGCCTGTGGGTTCAGGGAGGGGGGCAACAGACAACACACCAGCCGTGAGGGCTCAATTTGTCACTGGGTCCTGGCCATTGTATGGTGTGTTGTGTGACCATGGCTTGTGTGACATGGCCAGGGGGGTGTGTCACTGTAGCTGAGGGCCAGAAACTGTGTTCATGAGGTGCCAAGTGTTTCTATCGTTGACAAACGTCACTGCCTTACGTGCTCTGTCCACAACTATCAAGCCAGGCTGGCAGTAGCAGCATACTACAGCCTGTCGCAACATGGCCCTCAGCAGCTGTATTAGTACGCGGTTGACGCACAAAAATATACGCAGTAAGCAGCAAGTGCGATCGCGGACGCAGCCTGTGCGGATCGGGAACCTCAGTCAACAACATGCAGATCAGAGCTGTGTCAGGTGATATGTCTCCAGGAAGCTTTCTGCGAACCTTCAGAAGATATTCACATTGGTGATCGTCATTCATGGCTACTTTCCTGGCCGAACCATGCTGCAGGTTGCGAGCACTGCCAACAGCAGAAGTGGCAGACCTTGATGTTGTTGTTGAAGGCCTAGGCGTCTTAGGCATCGCAGCAGGAGGTCTGTTCGGGGCTCTTTGGAACCTCGAAAAGCAGAATGGCGCCAAATTGCAGCAGGAGCTGCAGGATCTGCAGCAGCAAGTGAAGGACGTTCAGAAGCAGCTGGGCGGGGTGCAGCAGCAGCTGGCGAAGGAGCAGCAGGTGGGTAGTGGTGATGATGACTGTGCTACAACCGCAAATTCTATTGATTGTCGTTGAATTGAGGCACCAACAGGCCCAGCCCAGCCCATGCAAGCCCAAGCATCCAATCCACATTCCGCCAATGCATACTGGAATTGCTTCCCGTGCTGCCCTGCGTGAAGCACTACAAACCATAACCTTCAAAGGCACAACAAATGAACTGACGTCTGCCGAATGCCTGGCTGCCCCATCATATGTGCAGGCGCGCAAGGAAGCAGAGTCATGGAAGCCGCGGCTAGACTCTGCACAGGAGGAGCTCTTCAAACTGGAGAAAGCACTAGAAATCAAGGTAGGTTACCAACGGCATCGGTCAAACAATGTCACACTCAAGGCATGTTGACATTCACCCCAGCCCAGCATATGATCAGGGTGGCAGCAGCAGCACAGGCAGCTTGCCAACACACCCAGCCCCCAGAAAGGGGCGGAGGGAGCAGCAGCACACGGGCAGGTAGCAAGGGCGCCTGCAAGCCCACTCGGCATCATGTGCCACTCCTACCCTCAGTATATCTTATAACACTCACTGCCGACCTCTCCCCTAGCCCTAGCCTCAGGCTCAGAAGGGAGTCCCTTCTTGATGCTATGTGTGCCACTGTTGGTCACGATTGTCATGGTGTCAGCGCATACCATATTACCTACGTCATCGGCCGCCCTGACCCTCCACCCTTTCTTGCCCCCCCCCCCTGCAGGATGGCCAGCTTGCTGTGTTCATGAACACAGCACACCGCCAGATCAAAGGCCTGGAGGACACCGTCAAGGAGCTGCAGAAAATGTGACACACACTTGTGTGACCATGTACACACATTCTTTCAGAGGACAGCAGGAGCGCACATTTCGCAGGCAGCAGCAAGGCTCAACCCAGCAGGCTACTTGAAAGCCGGTATTGACGAGTGTTTGAGTGTGGTTCAGTGTGCTTGTGTGGTGTGCAGCAAAGCAGCTTTGGTTGCACAGACAGCGAGTACTCAAGTGTTTGAGTGTGGTTGGTGTGCTTGTGTGCTGTGCAGCAGATTAGCTTTGATGACACAGTAGGGCTCAGCAGGAGTGAAGGAGGTTGCTTCAGACCTTGCCAGCATGACAGCAGTACTGCCGTGGCAGGTGTTGAACGTGTGTGACTCCTCGGAGGAGCAGACTGTGCTGCCCCCCGCCTGCGTACTGAATGATGATGGTTGATTCTTTTGAGGCGCTGTTGCATTTGACGACATCAGTTTGTTGAAAACAGTATGCTTCAGCTATGTGTTGGTGTGTTATGTCTAGAAGCAGCAGCAGCTGGCAAGCTTTGAACAGCTTGTTTGTGTTGGACAATCGCTTGAACCTATTCGCTGGCAACGGTGTAACTAAAATCCATAAATGTCACTGGCAAAACAGTGTAACACTGGCAACACAGTATGACCCAAATCTACCAATTTCACAGAGCTCAATCGCACTGTGCATGCTGCTCACCTTGATCACAGCCTGCTTGGCTGCTTTGACATCCAACTGGAAGCCAGTGGCTGCTGCTGCTGCTACTGCTGCTGCTGCTGGCACTGCTGCTGCTGGTGCAGTGCTGCTCCCACCCTTGAATACATATGGCTCCTTCTGCGTGCATAGAGTACAGCACAGCACCAGATGCACTTGGGGCGAGATTCAAACAACACCGAATCAAGTTCAAGTGGGTTCACAACGCAGGGGGTTTTCCAACAAACACCACCCAATCCATCCAATGTGGAGAGTGTTGCCCAGCGGTAAAAGGAACCAGTTGTGATACCCCCCCTCTCCCCGCACCCCGCACCCCCCCCCCCACACACACACAATGCTGTCTACCTGCCCCAACTGCCATCGATGCACTCCTCGGTAGGGTTGCCTGTCTTTGTAGGACTTTTCTGTAGTAGAACTGCTTGCATGTGACTCGCATGCACTCCAGATGTTCAACACACTCAACACCCCCCAGCACACCTTGTGTGTGATCAGCCCCGCCTCCAAGGCTGCCGGGTGTAGCAGTTGTGAGGCTAGCGTCGCACACGATACGCCCCCGTGTCCATCATAGAGAGCAAAGTGCCACACCCTAGGGGCATCAGACAGACAGCAACACACTGATAGACTGATGACACCTGTGAATCTGATCATTTGCTAATTTGCTGGCCTAGCAATCAAGGGATGCTCCACAAGCCTAGTACTAGGGGTGAGGCGGGGGGGGGGGGGGGGGGGGCAGGCCCAAAATGGCTGGGAGGGGAGGGTTGAACTTCACGAACATCCTGAAACAGGCAGGGGGTGGGGGGCATACTTCCTCATGTCCATCATAGAGCGAAAGTGCCACACCCTAGAGGCATCAGACAGACCGCAACACACTGATTGCCGATTGCCACTCGATTGCCGGGCTGATAATGAAACAGGTAAGTCTGGTTTTTCGGCTGGGCATTACAACACAAGCTCATTCTGTCGGACTAGTAGCTGAGAGGCTTTGCTCCTGGCCTGGAAGCAATGCTGGCAGCTTTAAATTTCATGAATTCAACGACGGGAAGATCTCAATCCCAAAACTTTTTGGTTTGCAGTACACGTTTGCTCACCTACTACTGTCTTCTGCGCTGTCCAGCTGTGGCTGTATGCACACATGAACATCCTCCATAGTCGTGCGGGTGCCTCTGTCTGATGATACAGCATGCCGCAGCTGTAGGGGGCGCAGGCAGCTGCTTGCCTGCGTTGCTGCTGCTGCTGCTGCTGCCGCTGGTGATGGTGCATTTGAACTGCATGCCCGCTGGCTGCTTTCGTCTGCTGCGTTGGTTCAGCTGTTGCTGCTGCTGCTGTTGATGTATCTCCTGATGGGATGATGAAGGCATTATTTTACGTGCAGTTACATGAATCGCAACCTTCTGGGCTTGCTGCACAATGTTAACGGTGCTGTCATACTGCGGACAACAGCAATTGATGTTATCCTGCCCTCCTGTTTTTTGCTGCTTGCGGGGCTCAGCTCCTTCCTGCTCGCTGTCTGAGGCTGTACGCTTTTCTGCTCTGGGATCGACAAGATCTGGTTGTGATCAAGCGTGGCGAAATGTCCTTGCTGTCTTGCTTCGTGCCTTATGATGCAGGCAACCCTGACTCAGGTCACGATGAATCACCGTGCGGGTGAGCCAGTCCAAAAAAGACTGCACACATGATATAGCCACTACAGTACAGCCCAACAGCAGTCATATGACGATCACGTGCATAAAACTTATGGACATGTCAATAGCACCCTTGAACCAAAGTGACACATGATCCAACGACAACCATCAGTGCACGGGACAATCAACGGCCCTGTGGTCCGCCTGCAAGCAGTGATGGCAGTGTCCGTGGTCAAACGGGCAACTGTCCATTTTCCAACACCCCCTATCCCTGTCATAGTTATGCGGCCTGCAGATCCGCACACCGCCTGCTGTGCTGCGCTGTGGATAGCGCATGGGGTTCCTGGTGAACCCTGCCTCCCTAGCAGCAATGAACCAGGGTTCAGCCAGGCTGGCAGGGTTGCCACACTGCTGCTGCAACCGCTGCCACCACCCACCCACATCACGCACCACAGCATCATACCGAAGCTGCCCCTGCTGCTGCTGCTGCTGCTGCTGCTGCTGCTCCTGCTGCTGATCTTTGCACTGCTGCTGCCCCTGCTGACACTCCTGCCCTGACTGCTGCAGCAGCTGCTGCTGCTCTTGCCCCTGCCCCTGCTGCTGCTCCGCGGCCACTTGCTGCTCTGCTGCTGCTGCCAGCTCCTCACTCTTCACCACCAGCAGTCGGGGTTTAAGGGCCCGCAAAACCCAGGGCACCAGCTTGACTAAAGACTCCAACTGCCGGTTGCCGCCGATATCAGCAAACACGACACTGCAGGGTGGGCTGCGCTGCTGCACCCCACAAGTGCAGCTCGTAACCACAACTGGAGTGCTGCCACTGCTGCCACTGCTGCCGACGGTGCTGCCACTGCCGCCGTTAGTGCTGCCACTGCCGCCGCTAGCACCTCTGGTGCCGTTGGTGTCACTGCTGCCACTGCTGCTGATAGTGCTGCCACTACTGCCATTGGGAATGCTGCTGCCGCTAGTGCTGCCGCTAGCACCGCTGCTGCTGGTAGTGCTGCCAATGCTGCTGGATGGGATGCTGCAGCCGCTGCCAGCACTGCTGTTGGAAGGGCTCTCGGCTTTGCTGCTGCTGCTGCTGCTGCTGCTGCTGCTGCTGCAGGTGCAGATGCCAGCAAGCTGCAGCAGCGTGTGCTGCTCTTCTAGGACGTCGACCCGCTGAAAGTCGATGCCAGGGTTCCGTCTGCGCGCCTGTTTGTCAGGCAGTATAGTGCAACAGTGATGGTCAGAGGTGGGTGAGTGAGTGAGTGAGTGAGTGAGTGAGTGAGTGAGTGAGTGAGTGAGTGAGTGAGTGAGTGAGTGAGTGAGTGAGTGAGTGAGTGAGTGAGTGAGTGACAGTGAAATGTCGTGCCCGCTGAAAGTCGATGCCAGGGTTCCGCCTGCGCGCCTGTACATCATTCAGGCAGTATAGTGCAGCAGCAAGGGTCTGGGGGAGTGACAGTGTTATTTTACACCTGCCAACCAGAGAGCCTGCATCTGCCAGGGTTCCGCCTGCGCGCCTGTACGCCAGGCAGCGTGGTGCAGGGCAGCATGGTCAGACTAAGTGACAGTGCTATCCTCCCAACTAGAGACTGCAGATTGGATAACAGGGGGGGGGGAGGGCGGGAAGACTGCCAATGAAACAGTATGTACGCCAGGCAGCGTGGTGCAGGGCAGCATGGTCAGACTAAGTGACAGTGTTAGTCACACCTGCCAACCAGAGACTGCAAGTGGAACAGTAGTTTAGTTGCCCATCCCCACGAACAACCAAGCAGAATGCTCCTGTAGGATTCCTGAGAAGCCTTACACCCTAGCGTCTAAGACTCTGTCAAAACCATCACCGCACCATCAAACCCTGAACCCACCTCCTGGATAACTTTGCTGCCGTTGTCCACACCCAGCAGCCATGCAGCATGCTCCTGAAGCATCCCACTGCACACACCAAAAGGCCCTAGGCCTTGAACCTCCCAAACCCTGAACCCTGTTCCCTGAACCCTGACCAGGGTTCATGAATCCCAAGCCCTTGACCCACCTCCTGAAGAACTTCATTGCCGTTGTCCACGCCCAGCAGCCATGCAGCATGCTCCTGCAGCATCTTACTACACACACCGAAGGGCCCAACCCCTTGAACCGCCCAGACCCCAACCCTAAACCCTGAACCCGAAGCCCAAACCCACCTCTTGAACAACTTCGTTGCCGTTGTCCACACCCAGCAGCCATGCAGCATGCTCCTGCAACATCTTACTGCACACACCGAAGGGCCCAACCCCTTGAACCGCCCTGACCCAAAAGCTACACCCTGAATCAGCAGCCCAAAACCCACCTCTTGAACAACTTCATTGCCGTTGTCCACGCCCAACAGCCATGCAGCATGCTCCTGCAACATCTTGCTACACACACCAAAGGAGCAGCCAAGCTCCAGGACACCATCCCCAGCCTGAACCTGGGAGCGAGCGAGGCGCCTGAAGTCTACCGTGCTGTGCACAAGCAGCACTAAACCGCTGGCATCGTTCCGCTCTGAACCCTGGTGCTGCTGCTGCTGCTGCTGCTGCTGCTGCTGCTGCTGCTGCTGCTGCTGCTGCTGCTGCTGCTGCTGGGGAGAATGGTGGTGCTGGGGCCCCTGCTGGGAGTGCTGCAGCTGCTGCTGCTGCTGCTGCTGCTCCTGCTGCTGCTGCTCCTGCTGCTGTTGTCGTTCTGCTGCAAGCGGCGGCAGCTGCTGCTGCTGGTCGGTGTGCAGGTTTAGCTGCTGCACTGCATGCTGCAGATCTGCCAGCTGGTGGTCCCGCTGCTGTGGTGGCTGCCGTGCTGCTGCTGCTGCTGCTGCAGGGTCCTGCTGGCTGTGCTGCTGCTGCTGCTGCTGGTGGGAGGGTATCAGGGTGGGCTGCAGCAGGGCATGGTGCTGCTGCTGTGGTGTTTGCTGTGCCGCTGTTGCAGCGGGGTCCTGCTGGCTGTGCTGCTGCTGGTGGTGTTGGTGCTGCTGGTGCTGCTGCTGCTGGTGCGAGGGTATCAGGGTGGGCTGCAGCAGCGCATGGTGCTGCTGATAGACAGGCAGCAGGCGGTCTGGGCGCACATGTGCTGTCGAGCCGCAGCTGCTGAAACGCACGAGGTATCTTCCAGCAAAGGGGCTGTCTTTATGCACAGAGTCTGGTGTGCTCAGCACAACTGCACGCCCGGTGCTGTATTGAGACCTGCAGCAACAGGGAAATGAGGGTGCAGGTGTGGACGTTGCTTCACTGGAATGTAAGGTGCAGGTGTGCAGGTTGCTTTGACACAGCTCAGCACAACTGCACGACCGGTGCTGTATTGAGACCTGCAGGAAAGTGAGGGTGCAGGTGTGCAGGTTGCTTCATTATAATTACTAGAATGGAAAACAAAAGAGACAAACCTGGTACGAAAAGCTGACGTTTTGCTACTGCCTTGTTAAGCCCCTGCATGTTGTTCAGGATGTTGGCAGCAGCAGAAGGGGCAGCGGGTGGAACACTAGCCTGTGATGTGCAGCAGCTTTGCTGACCTGTCCGAACCATACTCCGCATGTGGTATCAGAAAAAATAGGAGAGACAGGAGCTCAGCATCACAGCATCATGGATTACCAACTGCTGTTGCAACAGCTGCCGCTGTACAGCACTCACTTGAGCCAGACGTACACAGCCTCGCCAGGTTGATACAGCCTGCTTTCGTTGTGCTTGTACAATACAAAGTGGTAGTTATTCATTGTTGCTGCAGAGTGACGCTCAGAAAGGGAACACAGCAGGTGAGCAGGCTGGTGCAGCAGGCACCTCAACAGTCTGGGCAGCAGTGACAGCCGGACTCTGTGGGTCAGGGACGAGCCGAAGGCGCATCAGTAGGGCCGAGACTTGCTTGGTGTACAGACACTAGAAAGCATTCCCGCGCTTGACGCTGCGTTTGCTTGACGAAGGCAGATGTTTGACTTGATCATTGGTGACCGACAGACGGCGAGACCGTGTAAAGTCATCGTTTATAAGTGTATGTGGAGCAAAACCTACCCCATACTGAGTTTCAAAGGAGGCAAGCACCACCACAGAGTGCTGGCCAGGATCAGCCTGTGCGGTGGGGGGCTTGGACAGGACCAACCTTGGGCCCTGCAGCTGCACAAAATGGTTGGCATGACACAACTCACACTTGTGACCAAATCACAAACCTGACGGGTGTAATCGATGCAAAACGTTCTTGCCATACTACACCCACGTGCACTTGTGCGCACCGACTCACGAAAACGGCAAAAGAAACAAAGCCAAAACCTGGCAGCAACAAAGCAACAAAGCAGCAGGTTGGTGATAGCTTTGCACCAGCACCAGAAGAGGAACCGGCAGCATTTTACTGCCCACCACCCTACTGGGAGCCACTCTCAAAAATGCAGGCACGGTGAATGCAGGCCTGTCACAACAAGTGTCAACATCTCTCATCAGAGACTACTGCAGACCACAAGAACAGCTGCAGACCACTAGAGACACCACTACTGTCAGACCCTGCCATTGGAGGCCCTGAGGGCCAGCAGGCAGCAGTGCAGGCAAGACGAGGGGATCCGGAGCGTGTGGTTGCGCTTGCTTGCCAACGCGTGGCGGCCCAACCAAAAAACACAACCCTCCTCTCACCCGCAGTGCACTGCAAAGATATGTTGCCAACTGCGTACTACAGTGCTGCTTTTGTGCTCGCACATCTCATGCTCGACTGGGAGCGTGGCCAGGCTGAGCAACGGCAGGATCATGACAAAGCTAGGCAACAGTCAGGTCAGAACCGCAAAAGAATACATGTCTGCCCTGAGCTCAACACCTGCCCATTGTCTTCAACTTGTCAACTCATGTGTACTGACAGCACATTTGAGTGCTGAATTTGTCCCTCAGCCAAGATCGGATCATCCAATGCATGCAGTGCGGTATTGGGGTTTATGCCTTTGTGCTGACCAGTTCCCGCTCTTTCTGCTCTGCCTGCTGCTCCCCATCCTGCTGCTGCTCCTGTTGCTGGCTGGACCCCTCCTCCTGCTTGGCCTGCAGGCGGCACAGCGCAGCACAGCACAGCAGGGACGGTGCTGTCAGTACAAGGACAAAGTATCTCACATTCTCACTGTCAGCCCAACATGGATTGCATGATATTGTTTTGCTGCGTTATTCAGCCACGTGTTTTGCTGCGTAATTCAGCCTTTCACCTGGACCTGCCAACACAACAAGCAACAGCAACTCAGTCAGAGGCTCCAACTGACCAACCAACCATCTGGTTGGAGCCTACTTGTTGCGATTCCCTCTGATTCCATTCTCTGCAATGTCACTGAATGGCTGGCATTAACTCTCGAGCTCCAAAGCTACACCTGTATCAATGGTTGATTGATTGAATGCTACTGCACCCACGCACGTGCATCTCCCGTTGCTCAACCCGCCTGCACGCGTGGGTCATTAAGAATCTCCTTAGTGCGGTCCTCTGTTATACTGGTGATCCAGCCTCACCTGTCCTATCCTGTGCTTGCCGTGCCAAAGGCATGAGCTTCAGCTCTTGCCTGGCCTTCGGCCAGTGCACCCTTTGGCTAAGAAAGTGCTCTAGACCTAGCCCTGGCCCCTCAATACATTGACAGCCACGCACACCGATTGCCCTAGACCTGGCAACTGCTGCACCCCCGCACCTGTGTCTCCCGTTGCTTGACTGCCTGCACGCGTGGGTCGTTGAGGATTTCCTTAGTGCGGTCCTCACTGGGGGGAGGGGGAGGGGGAACAGCCTTGGGGAAGAGACGCAGGCCCACACGCCAACGGTTGCGGTCTGCAGTGTCAAAGCGCAGCAGTTGAAAGCCACAGCTGTGAGCGTCACAGCAGCTTGTGCAGTTGTGCAGTTGTTTGATTGCTCAACGTGTTGGAGGGGGAGGGGGAACGGCCTTGGGGAAGGGACGCAGGCCAACGCGCCAACGGTTGCGGTCTGCACAGCACGCAATTGAAATGCCACAGGGTTCAGCAGGCTTTTCGCGTTCAAGCTTGGCAAGCGTTTGTTGTCTGCATCACAACCACGCTTGCTTGGTGCAGTCCTCACTGAGGGGAGGGGGAGGGGGGAAAGCCTTGGGGAAGGGGCGCAGGCCAACGCGCCAGCGGTCTGCAAACACAAAGATGAACAGAAGTTTGTGCAGGTTACAGCCTGGTTGATTGGTTGAAGTAAGGGGGCCTACTGAGTGCGGCTGCTGTTGTGTCTGCAGCCCCCCCCCCCCCCCCACCGACCCCCCCCCCACCCCACCACCACCACCGCCCTCAAAGACACACACATGAATCCACTTCTCAGTGACACTCCCCCCCCCCACCACCACCACCAGACACACCCCTGTCCACTCACCCAGTGCCAGTTTGAGGAACAGCCGTGTCAAGCCGCCTCGCTCATTTCCTTCCCCGCCGCATCAGCTGCTTCACTCTGCCTCAACTCAAATGTCTTGTAGGCTGATTCAGGCCTGCTGAGTGCAACCACCACTGCGTCTCCCCCCAAAACACAACCACCCCCACGCCCCCAAAGACACACAAACAATCACTTGCTCTCTGACCCTGCCCCCCCGCCCCCCCCCCCCCCACTCACCCAGTGCCAGTTTGAGGAACAGCCGTGTGTATGCCGCCTCACTCATTTCCTTCCCAGCAGCATCCGCCGCTTCACTCTGCCTCAACTCAAAAGTCTTGTAGGCGGATTCGGGCCTGCTGAGTGCTGCTGCTGCTGTGTCTGCCGCCTCCCCCCTGCTGATCTTGCCGCTGATGGTGTCACCCTGGTCGGCCTCCAACAGGGCGGGACCTGTGATGGAGCGGTCATCAAGACCTGGGGGGGGGGGGATGAGGACAGGGCTTACTCAATGTGGCAAACCTTTGAAAAATGGACAACTCACGGATGTGGAATACATAGTGTGGCGCACACGTGGCGCGCACGAGGACACCCGGTGGGCATAGGGAGTGGGCTGCTTGCCAAGGGGACTGGGGGGAGGCAAGGGGCGGGGGGGGGGGGTCCCCACCTGTGCAGTGGTGCAAGGCAGTCCACCGGCCCTCACTGCACACATCCAGTGTATATAATACACAGCATTGACAGCATACGCCAATATGCGTTGGTTGTCATACATATTTGAAAGTATGTACATGTCCCTACCTGTGCAGCGGATGATGGTGTAGGGCAGTCCACTGGCCCTCAGCTCACACTCTGCATCATACTTGTAGTTCAGCACACCACCGGGGTTGAGCTGCACGATGGGGATGTCCCGCTTGCGCGCTGCGGCATCATCCCCAATAATTGCATTGCGCTCAACACCTGCAATAAATTCAGTATGAGGGCGGGGTAGGGACAGCACACAAGTCTTCAGAGTCAATAGATGCACTGCATTATGTGTGTGTTTGGAGGGGGTGGGAGGGGTATGTATGGTTCCATTGATAGGCGCTGCTGCATCATCCCCAATAATTGCATTGCGCTCAACACCTGCATGGGAAGGTAGGATGTTGATCATTGCACAGCACAGCGTGTGTCAGCCTTCATGCCAGGTGACATGAAAGAGGCATTGGTGCAAGTCCTGTTCGAGATTCTGTGCAGCCGATTCACTTTGATTTTGGAAAGGATAAGGGGGGCGGACCCCCACCGGCTGGCCGATTCACTTTGCCGTGACAATGTACCAACATCAACTCAACAGTCGGTGTGCGGCGTGCGCTGCGCGTGCCCCGCGTGGCCGGCGTGCGTGCATGCAACAGGGGAGGGGGGGGGGCAGTTGAACAACTAGTTACATCACCACCAGCCTGCATGCGGCATGCAGCTGCACTGTGCATAGCATCAGAAGTGAGGAATTAGACACCACCCTTGAACCTGAACCCTAAACTCCAGTGTTCAGTACTACCAAACTGCTGAGGAGATGGCCACCAGCACACAACTTCGAAATGTCACATCCTTGGATGGTTGCATTGGCTCAATGCACTCCCTGTGTCTACACACACGGTACGCCACCAGCATGCAGCCGCACTCCGCAAAGCATCAGGGTTTAGAGAAGCCACCCTCAACCCTCAACCCCTAAAACGCCGTCAGTGGGTACTATCCACCTGCTGAGGAGATGGCAACCAGCACACAAGGCAGCACGGCCGACATGCAGCCGCACTGTGCACAGCATCAGGGTATTACTGACACCACCCTCGGACCTAAACCCTAGAGCACCATTATTGACTCAATACTACTAGTAGTCTACTACACACCTGTTGAAAAGATGGCGATTAGTGGGAGGGGCAAGATTCGAATGTGTGCTTTCCCTGGATTTAGCATGCCTAAGGCCAGGACTCTGCCTTCAGGGACGTCAAGTTGCAAGTTGCAGCAGGGCACACTGACCAGTGTATGCAGTGCAGCAGGGCACACTGTATATGCAGGCCACATGGTGTGCAGCTGCATGGCATGACTGCCACCAGGCTTGCGTGCTGGTGCAGGCTGAGAAGTTTAAGTGGGCCTGACCATCAAACTAGGGATGCAGCATGTCACACCGCACTGCATATACTTTTCAGTAAGGGTGACACCTGCAGCACCCCAGTTGTTGTGTGCGCAGATCTCTAGATCTACCTATAGCTTAGTAGGTCATCTGCAAACATATTTGCAGTTGCTGACAGTGGCGCCGGCATATGCTGGTGTTTACCCTTAGTTGTTGATGTGGTAAGATGACAAGGTTGCTGGCCAACATGTCATGCTGCCTTGCAAAAGGACTGTCAAGAACCTGAGCAGGATTTGCTGCTTACGACGTCGTAAGTAAGGTCGACCTTACGATCCCGACTGTCGTGAGTCGACATCAGCCGACGACAAACAGCATGCAGCTTCCGTGGCTGATGTAAAGAAACTTGCGCAATAACTGCAGCCAATGAACCTTAGCAGCCCACCAGCATGGGCCACGGTAGGCACCTGCCATCGACGGCGATTGGCTGCTAGCACCCCGCGTCAACGTGGCATGACCGCAAGCAACCAGGTACCAAACAGTAGCATTTGTGATGAATGTGCATTGCTAGGGCCGTGCTGGCTTGACAGCAAAGCAACCTTAGCAGCATGCCATGGTGCCGGCGATCGACGGATGTCCAACTCGCACAGCGTCAACGTGGCCTATTCGCGAGCAAGCTGGTATCAAACAGTAGCTTGACTGCTGAAGTATTCACTGGTGTGCACCGCCGGCCCAGCCGAGGCAGGGATAGGCCGGAATCTGCACGTCACTCTTTCAGAATAAAAAGCTAATCCTTTTTCTATTGCACAAGACGTGAAAGTTAAATCTTGCAACCACCTCACAGAGGCAGCACCGCTAATCGTTAGCATGCGGCCGCACTGTGCATAGCATCGGGGGTTAGGGGCATCATCTTGTAAAACCCTAAACCCTAAAACACCACTTGTGACTACTACCCACCTGCTGAGGAGATGGCAAGCAGCACACACAGGGCAGCACCACCGCATGCAGCCACACCATGCAATGCATGAGGGTTTTGGAACCCCTCTCCTACCACCATAAAACCCTAAATTCATAAACTCCGGTAAAGACTGCCACCCACCTGCTGAGGAGATGGCCACCACGGCGGGGCGGGGTGCCTTGAAAGCTGAAATGCCTCCGTCGATTTGAAGCGTGAAGGGACCTGCGGCAGGACAGTAGGTACACAGACGGGTGGAGTTAGCCAGGTGGTGGGTTTTGGGGAGGGGGGGGGATGGTTGTGGAGAAGGGGGGGGGGGGGTGAAATTTATGATTGAGGACCTGCGGCAGGACAATCTAATCTACATCCCCCCTCTGTCTGTAGTGGGTGACCGGTCACCCACATGGCTTGTAGCTGGGGTCGGGCAATTTGTTGAATCGATCACACACCATTTGAAAGAGGACCACCCCCTCACACCAATTGGAATGACTCAGTCAGCCAGGTGTGACTCACCTGGCTTGTAGCTTTGGTTGGGCATCTTGTTGAACTCAAACCTGCTGAGCACCAGGCCCAGCTTGCTGATGCTGCTGAGGTCCAGGGGGCATCTGCAGGAGTGCTCTCCCCTCCCCCAACCCCCTTTCAGCCCCTCCCCCACACCCCTCTCAGCCCCCCCCCCCCCCCCCACACACACACCCTCTCCACCCCCCACCCCACCCCACCCACCCACACCTGCCTTGTAGCTGGGTCCCCCCCCCAAAAAAATATATGACCCCCCCCCCCCAAACACGCCTACCTGGCTTGTAGCTGGGGTTTGGCATCTTGTTGAACTCGAACCTGCTGAGTACCAGGCCCAGCTTGCTGATGCTGCTGGGGTCCAGGGGGGACCTGACGGGTCACTCTGCGCCTTCTTCACCGGCAGGAAGTTGTGCCACGGCAGACGCACAGTCGTCCAGTCACCTGCACGTACATTGAAGCAAGGGTTTAGGGGGTGGTTCAGGGGGTGGGGGTGGGGGTGGGGGTGGGGGTGGGGGTGCATAGCTCATCCTACAGTATGCAGGGCAGTGATCCCACGTACACAACATATGTACCTGTACATGCACCACTCACCGTCTGGTGCCGTGTCGAATGTTGCCTGGTAGGTTGACTCTGGAGTGTCCTCTTGGTCAGCCTGTGAAGTCCAACCACAAGTTGCGCAGCAATAAGGTGCGAGTCGTTCAATGGTCACTGTATCACACTTGCACAGCCCTAGTAGATATGCTGGACATGCTACAAAATGTGTGCGCACAAGGGACGTGCATGGTCACTTCAGCTAACAGGCCCAAGCAACCTTCATTCAGCAGGTGACACCCTTTGCCCTCAACCTAAAAATCACACCCCTGAAATGGCAAAAGCGAGCACACCACGCAACACCAATTCAACGGCACCTACAAGAGGTGAGGGTGCCAGGTCTCCAACCTACCGTTTTAATGTGGATGCCGATAAATCTGTCTCTCGTAACACCCTAGGCTCCCAGCCTAACAATCGCAAATTACAGAGATCCGGGAGCCGGATTGCCAACCCACCGTCTTGATGTTGAACTTGAAGATCTGTCCGTCTCCCTTGACCCTCAACTGCAGACCGTCATATGCTGACAGATCCAAGTTGAGGGTCTTCGTACGGGAGCCACAGAAACCACCGCCCTGCAGACAGCAACAGTTGAATGATGCGTGTAATTACATCGTTGCTGGAGGATGTGGGGACAAGATATGATCGACATACGAGGGTCCTGATCCAGATTGCCACCAGGTGCTATCCAAAAACCCTGGTTTTGTGCATCTCTGTGATAGGTCAAGATGCCACGCACATGCACATGTACATTCAGCCAACCTACTCCCTGGTATAGCCCAAGGGTCACTCCTGCAACTCCCATAAACCCTCAACCCTGCCTTTCGAACATGCAAATCAGGCCAAGGGAAGCTCACTACCTACCTGCACGATGAGATCTCCACTCCAGACTGCACCGCTGCCATCCTCTGCTGCTGACAGGCCGCTGCTGCTGTTGCCACCCTGCACAATGCAAAGCACAGCACACAGCACACACAGCACACACATCAGCCACAGCATACTCAGCACATACAAACCAGTTGAATGAAGCTAGCCAACCCTGCATGCAGCATGTCAGAGCACACAGAGCACCCACATCAGCCACAGCAACCACACACAGCACACACAGCAGCCACCAGTTGGTGACTAGGCTGCTGCTGTTGCCACCCTGCGCAATGCACACACAGCACACACACTCCTTCTGACCAGCTGGTCAAAAAGCTGACAGCAAACAGAAGTTTCTGGACCGGTGGTACTGCTGGGGGTTGTCATGACCCAGAAACTTCATCCAGGTACAAATTACTTCATGTTGATACTATATGTTAGTGATCGTCGAGCATGATGACTCACCATGATTACGTCATCCATGGAAGTTATGGCAGTAATCGCGGTGCATGATGACTCACCATGATTACGTCATCCAGCTTCTCCCACACTGCCAGGTCCTCTTCTGTCTTCATAGGCAGGATTGTGCTGCTGCTGCTGTTGCTGAGCTGGGGTGTGGAAGCTAAGGCAGCCAGCTGTGGGCAGTGTGCCTTGATTGCCGCAACAATGTGGGCCATGCCTGTGGGTGAGATGTTGAAGCAGACATGCAGGAAGATGGGATTTTGAGCAAACTCTCAGTGAGCTTGAGACCTTGTGGGTGTTGTGGATGCCAAACCCTTGTACCAACTACCAACCACCTGCATCCATGATCCCCAGAGACTATTTGGAAGCAAGGGTTGCGACGTTGCAGCTACGTACACAGGCAACCTCAGCTCCTCGGTCCCAGAGCTTGAAGTCCCACATCATACCTCTGTCAGCACCTAATGCCTTGGACCATAGGTGATAGCACACAGTCCTACCCCAAGCCCGTAACACCCGATCCGCAAAGCAGCATGTCCTTGGGTCTGAAGTCCAAACCCCCCCCAAGCAGCCGTATAAATGAGTGCCTCCATCTTCCAAGCAGACGTTGACGCCCTCTGCCCAAGCCTCAGACTCTCTCACTCTTTTCCAACAACTCAGACCCCCTCGCCATGCCTATACCCAGACCCTCTCACCCTGTGCCTCCACTCCCTCTGGTGACATGCCGCCTACGCAGTTGCCTCCCTCTTCCAAGTAGACACTCATGCCCTCTGCCTCAACCCAGATCCCTTCCACCTTCCCCAAACCCGAGCCCTCTCAACCATTCCATAAGCCAAGCCCTCTGACCCTGTGCCGAAAACCCTGTCCACTTTGCCATGTACATGTGATGCTGCTTCCCTTGCCATGTGCCTAAACCCAAACACTCTCACCCTGTGCCTCCACCCGCTCTGGTGACATGCCATCGATGTAACCAAAGCCGCCGGCAGGAAGGCGCCCAGCAACAGGACCCAAGGCATACACCACCTAGCACGCCGAGTACAGAAAAGGCATCAAGAGCAGCAGCACGCAGCAGCAAGCGCGGTTACAATGGAGTTCAGCAAGGGTGGTGGGATGACGGCGACCGTGGAATCGGCATACTGCTTGAAGCAGACGGGAGCTGCTTTCGTCTTGTGTCTATTGTTTCTAATCAAGTTGTTATTGTTATCTTTTCTCAGAAGCCACGATCAAGATGTGACAGGCATCAACTTGCCGACTGTCAAC
Organism: Desmodesmus armatus; assembly: GCA_007449985.2. Taxonomy (NCBI): domain Eukaryota; kingdom Viridiplantae; phylum Chlorophyta; class Chlorophyceae; order Sphaeropleales; family Scenedesmaceae; genus Desmodesmus; species Desmodesmus armatus. Next base: position 36,113 of record VIIQ02000172.1, on the reverse strand, counting down.
AATCCCTGCAGCTACCCACCTGAGTCACTCCCTCAAACAGCTGCTGGCTCAGTGTGTCAGGGTTAGTCACATCAACCCCTGCCTCCACGATAAGAATGCCACCGGTCCGGTCCTCATTCTGATAGCCCTCCTGCAGCCCCGACTCTGTGAACACTTCGCCAGCCTTGTCTGCGCTGCGGGCGGCAACCACGACGGTGCGCCCCGCACGCACCAGCTGCTCGATCAAGGGCATGCGGGAACAGCGGACGAGGCGGGAACAGCGGTGGCGGCAGCGAGAACGGCGGCAGGAGACGAGGCAGCAGCAGCGGGAGAGACAGACAGCAGAGAAGTTTGTGTGTGGTGAGCGAACCAAGTACTAGCCGTGTCTGCGCTGCGGGCGGCAACCACGACGGTGCGCCCCGCACGCACCAGCTGCTCGATCAAGGGCATGCGGGAACAGCGGACGAGGCGGGAACAGCGGCGGCGGCAGCGAGAACGGCGGCAGGAGACGAGGCAGCAGCAGCGGGAGAGACAGACAGCAGAGAAGTTTGTGTGTGGTGAGCGAACCAAGTACTGGCCGTGTCTGCGCTGCGGGCGGCAACCACAGCGGTGCGACCCGCACACACCAGCTGCTCGGTTACGGGCATGCGTCAACAACAGCAGCGGCAGCAGCAGCAGGAAAGCAGGCAAGAGCAGCCACGCAGGCGTCAGCACAACCAATAGATGCTCGTAATTGTGTTGAGCAAACCATGTGTCGTCATGTGGAGCATGTGCGCCCAGTGCATGAACAGCTCCCTGTCCAGCTTCACGCACAGTTATGGATCCTCCCAGGCTGCAGGCAAGCAAAACCAAGGAGAGTTGGACGCATAGCATGCAGCTGCGATGAATGATCTGCACACTGCCACTGCTGGTCAAGCAATACACATCGACAAGCACATCGCTGCTTCTGGTCAAGCGCAACATTCGACGTGCATCTTGAATTGACCATCACCCACATCCCACCTTCTCAACAATGCGCCTGCCCAGCTTCCCTGTCCCTCCAAACACAAGCACTGCATTCTCACGAGGCAGGGGAGGGGGCACCTCCTCTACAGCTGCCTGTGCTGCTGCTGGGTCTGCTGCTGACATATCTGTCTGCTTCACAGGAGAGTTGGCTGCCACTGCTGCAAGACCAAGGACGGAAGCTGCAGCAGCAGTGGCACATATAGCAGGCAGGGTCAGGTGCATACGGTTGGGGGTTTCAGTGCAACGCGGGTTGGGGGTTTGAGCGCACACGGGTTGTGGGTTTGGCTGCAGCAGTTGCTGAGCAGTGCTGGTAGCAGAAGTGAGAGTGTGATGTGCGCTGAGGTGGTGAGAGGAGATGAGTGATTGAATGGGGGGAGGGAAGTGAGAGGGACTGCAGGCAGAGTGTGCCCAACCCTATTGAAGAGGCCGAAAGGGGTTGGCAATCCGGGCATGACTGCCGCCCACTGATGCACCTGCACGCCTCTCAGGGAGCACTGTGCAGAGTGCGGCCATGAACCAACGACTGGGCTGCTGCCTGTTGATGAGTACCAAGCCCACAACTAGTGCACAGCCACGTATGGTTGGCCAGTCAGTGGTGTTGCCAACTGCTTTGAACCTGTCCTCCAGCGCCGCACTGGTGAAGAAGATCCTGGAAGCAATTGCTGGTGTAGTTCCTATTCTTGACGACAACCCCATACATCTGACAGCGGGATGCGGCAATCCCAGTCCTAAGCTGCAACTAAAGCAGCTTGAATACCAACCCTTCCACCTCACTGCTGCCTGCCATCTCCCAGCCATCAACCAGTGTGCAGCACTCTCTACCCTCAACACAAATGCATGCTGCATCAGGCTGCATGGCCAAACTACTACCACCCAGTCAAACTACTGCAACTCACCTAAGATCGCTCCGCCTGCCAACAGCTGCTCCTTGGACAAGTCAATGCTGCTGAAATCAAATGGCGCGGCGCGCACGGTTGCTGTCCTGGAACTACAAGCAGCGAAATGCACAGACAAAGCAGAGCCACACCATGGGCCTAACAGCAGCAGATACTAAGCAAGTGTAGTAAGCACGTCACTGCTGGCATGTAAGGCCCCAGTAACATTCAACGTAAGATGTAAGCCGAATGCGCTCGATATACCTGCTTGGGCTAGCGCTGCCAGGACGAAGGCTGACAGTAGGTGCCTTTCGGTGGGTTGCTGTGCGAGATCCCGTCTTGAGGGGTACAGACTTGCCCAACATCTCGTGTTCTTTTCAGTCGATCTTGAGTTGATCGCAGATTCTGTTGCTAGGTAGGGAACCCACCAAAATCCACAGGAGCTTGCTTGAAAGCTGACCCTGACGAAGAGTTGAACGCGAACTGTAGTAGTGTCTCAAAGGTACAGTCAACCTCGCCATATCGATGCCTTCCATGCTGCACCCCGTTGACCGGGTTGACTAAGTAGCAGCCTGCAACAGGGCACCTGCGTAAATGGATCGTTACCTTGTCAACCCTCAAGACTGCCACACTGGCGGCAGCAAACATATAATGACCAGACCTCACACAGCCCGCCTGGCACTACAAGGCGCTGATGCTTGCATGCTTGCACTACAAAAAAGCACCGTTGGGCAGCAGCAACAACCACCCGACGCTTGTCATTCACGACACAGCTTCCAGTCACACGCATAGGTACTGCAATCACTGCAGCCCCACTCCAGCAGCACAACCTGTGCACATGTGCACGCCGTGCAACAGTTGTCGTGCACACAACTACCAGTGCGATCGCAGGGTCTCCTGCTTAGCAGTAGAAGCAGAGTGCACACAACTGGAGCAGTAGGAACTGTGCACATGTGCACGGGTTGCGGTTCACACCCAATACCAGTGTCTCGCACATGTGCTTAGCAGTAGGAGCAGAGCGCACCACATGCAGAAGTGCCAAGCGCCGAACCAGTGCTTGAGCCGCTGCAAAAGCACCCTGCAGCGGTGACTGTGTAATGCAGCCATGTTACACCACCGCACTTGCCTTTGAAAGCAAGTAACAACCTTGGTAACTTGCGCAGACAAAGCAGCCGCTTCTGCCCAACTATGCCAGCCTACAAAATGCACCTGACCGGTGCCCTACAACGGTTGCATAAGATGTAAGGGTGTGAGCACTCAACCGTCCAACCTGTCCAACTGCCGCTGCAAGCAGCAGTGGCTGCTGCCGCAAACTGTCGACATAACCCAGAGTATGCCAGGGCAAATGGACTGTTGGTGGTCTAAGGAAGCACAGCACCCAAAACTCTGGGCCCCTGTTAGGGTTTAGGGTTAGGCCTAAACCCTAAACGCGACCATGGCGCAAACGCCCGTCACACCGCAACCAAGCCCTGCACCGTTGCCAGCGTCCTAACGTCAAACAGGTTACTCAGAGGGAGCTATATTCACATTATGAAGCATCAATGAAAGTCAATGCCTAGCACCGATGATACGTTGGTTGCTGACGCACACCCGCCACAAACCACACCACAGCGCTGCCGACAAATTGCAATGGGGGTCGTGTCAGGCCAGCGCAGTGGTGATTGCTGCCAAGAGCAACACATCTAGTGCTGACACACACCCCAGCGTGCAAGCGTCAGACACACCCAACCCCATGCGCTGTGGTTGCGCCCTATATGCACAAGATCCCCTACCTACAATTTGACCACACAAGTCACTCTACATGCCTTTGCCTGCCAGTCAGTCAGCCACCCGGTCATACAGTGCGTCACATGACCACCCTCGCATGTGCATGCCAAGGACTCAAACAATCTCCCTCGCACACCACACTACACGTATGACAGGCTGCAGCAGCAGCAGCAGCACCCTCATGAGGGTTGCTGCGAAGGACCCCTCTGGGCCATGAAGCAGCATCAAAACCCCAGCGTGTTGTGTGCGCCAGCAAAAGCAGCCAACGGCTCTACTACCCCATGCCTGCAACACACCCTTGCGGCAGAATACTTGCAGCGCGCAGGATTGCGTGGGTGCAGCCAATGGCACTGCTCCCTTGCTGCCTGCTGCCAGTGCTGCTGCCGCTGCTGCTGCAAGTGCTGCTGCTGCTGCTGCTGCTGCTGCTGATAGTGTGCTGCAGGCTTGGTGGCGCCGTTTGATGTTGTAGCCGCTGCTCCTGCTCCAGCTGCTGCTGCTGCTGCGACTGTTTACCGGCCGTGCCCAGCAACAGCTGCGATCGCCGCCTTGGTTGGCGCGATATTGCCGTCCAGCATAACCTTGACGCTGCAGGCGCCAGGGTCGTCGCTGCCGGTTGCCGTCGTCGTGAAGCCCGATTTGCACGGCAAACACCGCGAGCTTCCCTCCGAGGTGCTGAACGTGCCGAGCGGGCAGTCCCGGCAGGCTTGCGCGCGCGTTTTGTCGGTGTACTGTCCCGCTGGACACATCATACACTCCGTTGACCCGGGCTTGTAGCTGAAGGACCCCGCTGGGCACTCCACGCAAGTGATGCTCGAATCGGCAGCTGACCTGGTGGAGTACGTTCCGGCAGGGCAGTGCATGCATGAAGACGCGCCGGTGGCATTCGTGAAGGATCCTGGCGGGCAGGACATACACTTGCTGGCGCCAGTTGCACCGGAGAAGAAGCCGATGGGGCACTTTGTGCAGCGCTTGGACGCGGTTTTTTCCGTGAAGGTGCCCTTCGGGCACGGCTTGCACTTGTCCTGTCCGGGCTTGCCGATAAAGTAGCCGGTGGGGCAGGGCGTGCAGGTCGCTTGAGCATCGCGGTTGGTAAAGTATCCTGGGTTACATTTCTGGCACTTTGCAACACCGGGCTGGACACCAGCAGTTCCTGTGGGACAGGACCTGTAGGGCAGCAGATGAAGCACAGACGGCGCAAGTCAGCAGCAGCCATAAATGCAGCTAATGCAGGGATAACAACAGCTCTCTGGGGACAGCTGAACTGCTCAGGGGTTGTGCATACGTTCCTGCAGTTGCATGAGCGGCAGTGATGCAGCACCATTGTGCCACGCCAGACATCCATCATTCATGCGCATGCGCATCAAGTCAGCACTGACAGTTTGGGGTGATAAGACGACTGACCCCCCTCGGTTGTCCCTCGGATCCACTCTGTTGCCCACACAAAGCACCAACTGTTGCTGCTTGATTAGGCCCAGAACCTCTTGCTATCCATTGTTTGTCTCTCACATCTGCTCTGCCGCCCAAGGATCATCATGTAGCTGCTTTTACCAATCTGAGATATCGAAAGCAGAAGAAGCTAGACTCACCGGCAAGCCTGTGCAGAGACAGAGCCCTTCTCTGGGTTGAAGGTACCAGCGGGGCAGACCTTGCACTTTGCTGACGCACGAGCGTCCTGGTATGTCCCCTCCTTGCAGGGACTGCACTGCTCTTGGCCATACTTGTTCTGGAAGGTACCGCGGGGGCATTCCTGACACACAGCTGACTTAACACTGGCCGCAAAGCTGCCAGGCAGACACACGTTACACTGCGCAGCACCTGCAGCATGAGTCAAAACACAACACACAGCCAATCCAACGATTGCTCAGTAGGTGCACGGTGTGACCCAAGTTGTGGGCGCATAACCTCTGTGTATCATTGTGTAAGCAGCGAGCTTCATTCGTTGCATACCTGCTCATCCCACAGTGTTGCAGCACATGCAGGCTATAGTTTGCAGGCGCATGCAGCTGCGTGTTTCAGTAGAGAAGCAGGCGATATGACTGCTGATGCAAAAGTCACAGTTGCGGCACATGCCAGGCTATAGGTGCAGGGAGCAGTGAACTGCGTTTTTTCAACTGAAGAGTTGGCAACTGCTGCTGATGCAAACTTCGCAGGCGCAAGCAGCAGATTCAAACCCACCTTCTCCAGAGGATGTTCCAGCAGGGCACTCCATGCATTTCTCCGACACCGCAGAGTCTCTGTACCATCCCGGCTTGCAGGGGTTGCACATGTTGCTGCCTGAGGCCGACACCTCAAACCCATCCCCGCAACTCTGGCAACTTGTAGCCCCTGGAGCAGACGCAAACGTGTTTGCTGCGCACGGCAAGCACTCAAACTGGCCGTCCATGTCTTGGTACATCCCGACCGGGCAGTCGATGCACCCTGCCACGTTCTTAGCACCGATGACACCTCCGTAGGTCCCCGCCGGGCAGTTCTGAGGCTGTGCTGATGCTGCCAGAGCGTTAGAGGTCTGCTGGGAGGAGGGGTCACAGAAAACCCCAGGGCCACAGGGCACACAGTAGTCTGCGAGCAGCAGGTTGGGATCTTCGCCGGGGTTTGCAACGCCGTCACCGTTGAGCATCTGTTTGGTGGTGCCGGCGGGGCATGGGTCGGCTGCTGCGCCGCGTACGCCTGCGTTCTGACCTAGGCCGTTGTCGCCGCCGCCAAGGTAACCCCAACCCGTGGGCGTCAACTGCACAGCACAGCACGGCACAGCACAGCACAGCACAGCACGGCACAGCACACGTCAGCACAGGTTGTTCCGCATGATCATGACTGCAGCCAGCTTATAGCAACCACAACAGCACCCTTGTACACTTGCAACTGATAATGATATACAATCCACAGCTGCGGAGAGACCTGGCGTAACAAGGCTAGCTGCTGCTGCTGCTGCTGATGGTACCCCCAACGTCTCGTCCGGCTGCTTTTTCCAACCAACCAGCAAGCTGCATACTCCATGCTCCCCAAGCTCTCCACTCACCCCGACCAACAGGTTTGTGGGTAAGGCGGCCATGGGCTTGATTGCTGTCTTGATCGTGTTGGCAAACACCACCGTGGTGAAGCCCCCAGGGCCCAAGATCCCATACATGCCCACTCTGTGCTTGTCCACACCCTTGGTATTCAGCCCAGACATGAGGTTGGGGGCTGCAGTGGCGGCAGCATATGCAAGTGTGCAGGATGGCACAGGCAGCAATGCAACACAGGTTCAGATCGTGAGGCATATTGACTGGTGAATTTTGAAGAAGCGCATGGCCATGCCAAAAGTTTAAGGTGGGTGAAGTGACTGGGCCCCCGGGTGCTGCTGCTACAGCTGAGAGCCCATGGCAGCAGCAAATTGAATGTGGGTGTAGTGACTGGAGGTGCTGTTGCTGCTGCTTTGAAGCACTTCTGCACGGTTTGCCCTCCAGAAATGCTTCACAGCCGTAGTAACAGCACCTCCAGTCACTACACCTACCTTCAATTTGGTTCCCCCAGACGCCTCTGCTGCTGTCATAGATAGGAGCTGTCAAGTGCTTTTGAAGTCATCGCTGAAGCTGATCATGCTACTGCTGAACATTGCTGCAAGCCTCAACAGTGACATAAAAAGCACCAACTACTCCCTTTTTTAAACCTGCTGCCCTTTTTGGCTATACCCTGAACCCTACCTAGCCGCCCAGCTGTACCCCACTCCTCAATCCTCACTCTTTCTCACTCTTCTCACTCCCAATTATATTGATTTCTCACTCCTCACTCCTCTCTCACCTGTGTAAAATGCTGTGATGGCGTTGACCTGCGCATTCTGACTGCAGCTGTTGCCGTTGATCCCCAGATCTCCCATCACGTACACATCCACCCTGCACTCTGCCGACACATTCATGCCCATAACCGTGTTAGCCGACGTAATCATACAGCTGTTGAACATTCTGCTGTACTGCATCGCCACGTCGAGGTTCGTAGGGTCTGTAAACGGCCGTACAATGCTGAAGCCGCCTTCAGGGCTGTACCCTGCTGGCAGACGCGCCTGATTGCACGTGAACTGACTCTCATTCGGGCTGTACCCTTCGCTGCAGTAGGGCCGGCCGTAGTAGCAGTTCATGCACCGCTGGGCGCCCTCGTGTCCTGCGTAACCATACTGGCAAGGCCAGCAGGCTTTCTGACCCATCTGGTCTTGGTACTGTCCTGTGGGGCAGGGGCTGCACAGTGTAGCGCCGGCTGTAGCAAAGCTGCCGCGGAGGCATGCCACACAGACGTCCGTCTGCGCATCTCCCGCTGCATTGATTGCCCCAAGCTTGTAGAGGAAGCCACCGGCGCCGCAGGTGACAAAGGTGTTTGGCTGCTCGACGGTGTATGCAAACTGCACCGCTGTGTTTGGGAACCCGGCGTTCTTGCGCACTTTGACGTAGCCGCCGGCGGGCGCGATCGCGCAGACGAAATACCCTGGTTTGTTGGGTATCTGACGGGGCAGGCGACCCACGAGGGTCGCTGTGTCAGAGTCTACGACGCCGTCTTGTGGGTTGACGTCAAAGTCGAATGCTGGGTTGATGTCCAGCAGGGGGCAGAAGCTGTTGGTCGAGCCGCCAAATGCCTGGAAGTCCGGCATGGTGGGGCCGCCTGTCTTGCTGACCGCCTGTTTCAAGCAACAGCAGTAGGGGCGCAGGCAGCAGGGTTGGGAAGAAGCCGAGCAGAAGACGTCAGCTTTGTGAGATAGGCAGAGTATGTGCCACAGTGGTGTATGGATGTTGGTGGCAGGGGTGATGGCTGTGCAATGACTCTGGGAGCCACACCAATAGAGTTGGTTGCCAGATGCTCTGTTGCTCAGCACCAGACACTGTAACCAGCCCAACCCTACAGCCTCCGCCGCAAGGGCGCAGTTTCCTTCTGTTTGTTGCCTGCCTCCGTCCTTTGAACAGGAAACTGGCCGCGTGTGGACATGTTCTTTCAACCAAGCCGCAGGGTGCTTGCAGGTGCTGGTTGGTGCTGGTTGAGTCATACTGCATCAGTCAGGGATGTCACACCCAAGGACCCAGTTCCACTCAAATCCCCTTGAACCCTACCCTATTGCCCCAATCACAAAAAGCCTGCCCTCAGCGTATACGAGAACTCATTTGCCACGCTGCCCTACTAGGTCCTAAGTTAGTAGTTAAACAGTAGTAAACAAAACCCAAACCCCAAGCCTGTTGCCCTGAATGCAAGTGCAAAGAACCCTGCTCTCACCGTGTATGACAGCTCGTTCGCCACGCTGCCCTGCAAGCCAGGCTATGGTCATGCCATACTGTAAGAACAGCACTCAAAACCCCACAACCCCAATGATATTGCCCCAATTATCAAGAGCCTGGTCTCACCGTGTATGACAGCTCGTTTGCCACGCTGCCCTGCAACCGCCAGGCAATGGTCATGCCATACTGCGAGAACAGCACCGCTGTCAAGATGCTGTTGTCAACCTCCAGAGTCTTCCCAATCACATTGGCGACATCTGCACGCAAACATCGCAGCGCAACAAACACAGCAATGCTGTCAACCATTTGTGCCAGGTACACACACACACACACACACAGCAAAGGCAGCCTACTACACACAGCAACTCGAGCAAGGAAATGTTGCTGGAGCCTGCATGACTAATGCCAGAAAATGCATGTCAAGCCAGTGCTCTTTGTGCATACGTTCTTTGCTTGGCTGCAAGGGTGCTGCCACCTGCCTGCCTGGCAATGCTGCTGCTGACAAGACTGCCTATGCTATTGCTGCTGCTGGCTGTTTGAATACCAGGGCTTTCCTGCTGCTGCTGCTGCTGCTGCTGTGGGCAGCTATTGCAGCCACCACTGCTGCTGCTGCTAGCACAACCCCTCTCCTCTGCAGCTCTAAGATGCCCAAAGCCCTGCCGCACCTGAGGCCAGCAGCTTGGCGCCCTTGACAGTTGCCTGATAGATTTGAGGGCACCTCGTGGTTTTGAGGTAGTAGTACCCCATTTTGTTGGTGACATATTCATTCACCGCCAAGATGCTATCCGTGGCTCTGGGAATGATAGGCTGGCCAGGGTCTGTCTCGCCAACTTGCATCAGGGACACGTATGCATTGCCCGCATACAGCGGCTTGATCGTAAGCTTGCATGAGGCTGTCAGCTCCAGGGTAAAGTGCGGCAAACAGATCCCAATTTCATGGTTTTTGCTGTTCCCATCTGCATTGCTGAGCCCCGTCAACACAAACTCTGCACTAACTGCAAGGCACAAACAACAGCAGCAGACAGGTGTCCAGCAGCTGTTTAGGGACTGAGTTTAGCAGGGTAAGAAGCTGCCTGGGTCACTGTTGCTAGGCCACCAACCAGCCAGGTGCCGGCAGCAGTACTCCTCAGTACAAGAGCCTTCCAGGTGCTGTTCTCGTACCCAGTGCAAAATGCTACTACGTATAGTAATAAGGTAACATGAGGCTAAATGAAGCCTTGATGCCGTCATGTCTCGTCCAAGTGGCAGCATCTACTGCTGCAATGCTTGGTGCTACTGTAGCAGGCTGGCCCCGCTGGTAGCTCAATCTCTGGAGCCAGTCCAACGTTTGAGTACTAAGATAGGTAACCATCACTTACCTGGTAAACAATCCTGAGCGTAAGCTTTCGTCGCCAGCGCCACCAACACTAGAAGCAGAGCAGCCAGCACTGGCTGCTGCTGGCGACTCCTGCGCCGCATGGGCGCTTTATACGTTCTGGATATCAATATTGCTGATGCGTTTTTGACACTGCGGTGGCCCGATGGCAAGCTGCAAGAGAGCAGTACACCACGCTCAAATAGAAAGAAAAGGGCGTGTATGGCCCATACGTTTCCGTATCAAATCAAAATGCTGAATATATTGGACCTTCCAGCTAATGTGCGCGCTTGTGGTGCTTTCTTGGTGGGTGGAGGATGTGATGCGAGCGCGTCTACCGCTTGCAGCAAAAGAGCGAGAGAGTGCTGGCCTGCAACACAGCCCAATGTGGCTTGTATGTGGGACCAGTGACGGCGGATGGACCACCTGCTGCTCGAATGACTCATACAGAGTAAATAACAATTGGGCTGCGCCGTGTGGAACAAAAAACAATTATTCATCCAGATGCAATATGGTTGCACGATTTACGAGGCGGTCCCCGGCCCGAAGAGGGCTTGAACTCAAGTTCCCACCACCACACCATCACTCTGGAAGCTCTGCAGCAGTATGTCCCTGATTGTTGGGCTACAGAGGTGTATGTATGATATGGATTCACACATAAGGACACGTTTTGGGGCAGGCAGGTGTGGGGTGCTCGAAGGGTATGCTATGATTCCTGCACTGTGATGCATCCTTGATGACGATTGGCACCACCCTTGCTGCCCTGTGCGTAGCTCAGCTCTGCTGAGCCAGTCAACAAACTGACCGCCACACCCTTGACTGGCTCAGGCGACTGCCCAAAAAACACAGGCCACCATATCAGTCATCGCCAACAAAGATTGCCAACAGCACCAGCACACAGTGCCTGATCCCTGCCTGCCTGCTGTACATGTATGCCCAATGCCAACACACCACACAATGCTAGTGCTAGTGCATGACCACGTTGACAGCAGAAGCACTGCCCAAGTACCCCAAGGGGAAGCTGCTGGCATCGACACTCCCCTCCACCACCCCAGCAACACGCAGCTCACACCCCAGCCCTCCCCCTGGCCGCCCCCAGCTGCCTCCCTTGCTGCCCCGCACCACCAGCCGCACCAAACCCCCAGGCTGAAGCACCCCACACGCGGGCACCACCTCGAGCCACGCAGGTAGCCCAGACGCCCCAGCACACACAGCAAAGCACACCGCTGCATCCTGCAGGGGGTTGTGTACCACAAGCTCGCTGGGCACGTAGGATCCGTGCAGCAGCAGCTGCCTGGGCTCCACTGGCAGCACCACGGTACCATCCCCAATGCAGGGGGACTGCTGTGACCCCACTGCTGACCCCACTGCTGCTGCGCTGGTGTTGCTGCTGCTGGTGTTTAGTTGTGCCAGCTGCCACAGGCGTGCCAGGCTGGTGCTGCGCAGCTGCTGCTGCTGGTACCAGGGCAATGCGACTGTCAGCTGGGCATGGACAGGCTTGTGGTCTGAGTCATTGACCTCCAGCACTGAGCTGTAGGCTGCAGGGCTCGACAGGCAGACCTGCAGGCAGCAGCACGGAAGTACATCATGTTGGACATGTTTGCAATACCAGAGAAGGCAGCTGTGCATCAGTGTTTCCCCCTGTGCAGCATTGACCTCCAGCACTGAGCTGTAGGCAGCAGGACTCAACAGGCATACCTGCAGGCAGCAGCACACGCCATTTACTACATGGTGCATGCGGCATCTCCGGCAGCCTCACCTTTCTCCCCATCATACAGCATCCTTGGTGTCACACAGCATCCTTGTTGTCACACGAGCCGACATGCCCGCCACCCTCATCAGTTGCCGTGTTTCCTTCGCACCGCTCCCCCGCCCCCTCCCCACCCATGTGACTCACCCGCACGTCTGCTGGCGTCTCTGCAGGGTTTGGCGTCAGGGCCGCCCTCTGTGCTGCAGACGCCCTGAAGAACACCCTGTCAGTCCACGCCGGCACCCTCATCTTCTCCCCCTGGTCATAGAAGGGCTGCATGATGCTGCTCTCCCGGCCCTTCTCAAACTTGTAGGTGGGCAGGAAGGAGATGGGGCCTTCTGCCAGGCCGTGGAAGATGCTGCCGCGCGCCATCTCACGGCTGCACTGGTCGCCGGCCAGCAGTTCGGTGTGCTGCCGCGCAGCGATCTGCAAATTGGTACAGCGTAAGATTTCTTTGAATGTTGTGCATGGGGGCTGCAACGTGCAGGGGACATAACCTGCCGAGACCATGCAAGGAAGTAGAGTCCGAGGTCATGTTGCATGCGAACTTCATTGTGCATCCCCTCCAGCTGCATCCGCTCACCTTCTGCAAGACAAAGTGGTACAGCTGCTCGTTGACAGGGTTGTCAGGGTTTGACCGGTCGGGCACAAAACCCTGCGGCTGGTCCACCCGGTAGTTGAAGTCCCCAAGCCACACCAGCAGCTCGGCATCCGTCATGCCAGCCCCCCAGTCTTCCTCCGCTGAGGCGCCACCACCCCCGGACCCCACCCCTGCGAGGCCCTGCTGCGGCTGCTGGAGCTGCTGTTGGTAGCGGGGTGAGGAGCTGCTGTCCTTGCTGCCGTTGCCGGGTAGCACTACGGAGTCTGCTGCGTCGTACTGCGACTGCTGCTGGGTTTTGTCTGTGGGGACGTTGTGGAAGTGTAGGTGCCGCACGATCTTGGCATAGTCTGCATTGCGAGCCTCCACCTTGTCCTGCAGCGGTCAGCACAGCACAGCAACACACGCATGCTCGGATTGCATGAGATGCATGACGCCTTGAAACCCATGCGCACGCAATCTAGATTCAGTTGCAGTTGCGGGCCTCCACTTTGTCCTGCAACAGTCAGCACAGCACAGCAACACACGTATGTTTGGGTTGCATGAGCTGCATGACGCCTTGAAACCCATGCACACTCAGTCTACATCCATGGTTGCGAACATCCACCTTGTCCTGCAGTGGTCAGCAAAGCACAGCAACACACGCATGCTTTGATTGCATGAGATGCATGACGCGTCGAAACCCATGCGCATGCAGTCTACACCCATGGTTGCGGACCTCCACCTTGTCCTGCAGCGGTCAGCACAGCACAGCAACACACACGTGCATCACGCCCATGCTTTGATCGCATGCGGTGCATGACGCCGTGAAACCCAGGCTCATTCCGACTGTCTGAGCACCCAACAGGACAGCATGTGCGGGTGCATGTGCGGGTGCAGCTCGGCCCATGTGCACTGGTCAAACACAGCACTGCCAGCAACCTACTGGCACAACAGCAGTAGGTACTGCTGTGCTGTTCTGCTACACAGGTTGTTCTGCTACAAGAGAACAGCCGTGCTGTACATGCCTGATGCCACCCTCCACAGTATGCACCCAGACCTTGATGCTGGCGTGCTGTCAGTGCAAGAAGACCCCAAACACAAACACCTATTGTTGCAAAAAGATGTCTATGTTTTGATCCTCACAGGACTGCCTTTGCATAACTTGCATGCATATTCTTTGTCAACACACCCACATACGCCATCAGGCAATACAGACAGATGTTGCCCACCCAGCCATCACGCACCTGGTGAGCAGCAAAGTGTGAGGACACCAGCACCACCCGGCGCCGGAAGAGTGAGAAGCTGATCGCGGCTGCGCCCTTGTTGCCGCCGTAGCCCATCACTCCACAGGCCACAGAGGCTGTGGACACCTCGCCTATGTGGGGCTCAAGCTCAGAGCTGCAGCAGCAGCAGCAGCAGGCACACATGCATTGGTGGACAGATCGGCAGCTCTGTGGCTACCATGTAGCAGCAGCAGGCAACCATGCAGGGAAGCCCCAGCTGAGCAATTCTCGGCGGCGGAGCACCCAGAATGGGCAGCACAGAAGTAGGAAGTTGCAGAACAAACTGGGCAACACATAAGGAAGGAGATGCGCAAGGGGAGGTGGGACTGCCGCTGCAGCAGTGCTGCCTCAATCCTGCCCCGCGTCCCTCTCTAGCGGGATGCTTTCATAGCCCACGCGCACCGTGCAAACACAATGGCCACGATCCCACTCATCTGCCGCAACGCAACGCGCTTCCAGCGGCCCCTGCTGGCCAGCATCTCACTGACAGCTGCTGACCAGGCCTGGGCTGCCTGCACAGCACAGCACAGCACAGCACGCCAGATCGCACAGCATATCACATCGACTGACAGTGTACACTAGCAGTCATATCACCCACAGCTCAGCACAGCGCACCATTTTACAAGCCACGTGTGACAAGGTTGTGCAGCATGGTGAACATCACAACAACCCCACGTGACACCTTCAGCCCCGCTGGGACTTCAGGCCACACAGGCCTCATGAGGCCTGATCAAGCCAGTCACGCAGCTCAGCTGCAAACACGTGCAGCTCTGCAAAACTGGCGGCCTTGGCTTTGGGCGCACTGGGCTTTTGACTACTTTGACTGACCCAGGGCTGTTGTGAGCTGTGCTCCAGTCTTACTAGTTTCATTTCGCAGCGTACCTGTGACCCTGCTTCCAGCTTTGTCTTGGCCAGCTGCTGGTACACGACGTCCCGCGCAACGCTGCCAGTCCCCATCTCAACCTCCTGCACGCAGCGTCAGGCAGCCAGCCAACAACATCAGCACATCCCCTGCACAGGACCTGGTATGCACTCTAGACGAAACACATGGATAGCCTTGACGTTGTCAAGGAAGACCGACACTGTTTGAGGATGGTTTGGGGTTGAGCGGGGTTAAGGGTTTATGATCTCAGCAAGAGCGCATGGGCGAAATGCAGCATGTGACAGGCATGCTGGAAGCCATGCTGTTGGCCTAATGCACCGACCTGCAGCCCAATCAGCACCAGCTGAGCATCCCGCACACGCTCGCCTAGCCAGAGCTCCAGCCCCGCTCTGCTGGGTTTGTTCTCGTTCACATTCCAGGTGCACGCCAGCACCTGCATGCCACACACACAGTGACCCCCTCAGGGACCCTCGGTTGCTACGGGAATGAAACATGCCGCACTAGCAGGGACCCTTTCGGGGACCCTTGCTTGCTGTGGGAGTGAAACACGCCACACTAGCAGTGACCCCCTCAGTGACAAACAGCAAGCCGCAGGCCTGCATTGGTGTAGAAAGGCTTGCAGCCTCTGCAGGTCAGTCTGTCACAATCCGTAACCAGCTACAAACCCTCTCTGCTAGCATTGCCACTTCAGGCTACTGCACCTTCACAGCCATTACTCCACCATTGCTGTCAGGCCAAACCAGCTGTACTGTTAGCCCAGCAACGCGAGCAACCATGTAAACAGCGCTCCACACAGTGACCGCAAGGCGCCACATCACATGTCATTGCTCTCTGTCATGGTAGGCGTTCCAATAGCCCGCTCTGCAGGGGCCCGCATTGGTGGCATGCAGCCGCACAGAGCCGCCACGCCAGCAGCAACCTAACACACACCTGTAGCTTCTGCTGCTGCAGGCAGTCGTGCGTGTCTGCCCGCCACGCCGCCGTCAGCTCTGCAGGTGGTGCCACGGCCGGCCATGCCCGGATGCCCCCGTCCTTACCGAGGCTGAACACCAGGTGTCCGCCAGCGGCGATGCTGCGCACACTACATGCCATTCCTCTCATGTCACGCTAGGCGGTAGCCCGCACTGATGGCAGCCACACACAGCCACCATGGCAATATCGCTCCCAACCCACCTGTAGCGTCTGCTGCTGCAGACAGTCGTGCGTGTCTGCCCGCCACGCCGCCGTCAGCTCAGCCGATGGTGCCACGGCCGGCCACGCCCAGATGCCCCCGTCCTTACCGAGGCTGAACACCAGGTGGCCGCCAGCGGCGATGCTGCGCACACTACATGTCATTCCTCTCATGTCACGCTAGGCGGTAGCCCGCACTGATGGCAGGCAGCCGCACAGAGCCACCATGGAAATATCGCTCCCAACCCACCTGTAGCGTCTGCTGCTGCAGACAGTCGTGCGTGTCTGCCCGCCACGCCGCCGTCAGCTCAGCCGGTGGCGCCACGGCCGGCCACGCCCGGATGCCCCCGTCCTTACCGAGGCTGAACACTAGGTGGCCGCCAGCGGCGATGCTGCGCACAGGGAACACGTGCGCCTGCCAGCTGCGCTGCACCGCACCCGTGGCGCAGTCCAGCACCCACACCCGGCCCTGCTGGTCTCCCGCCCAGATGCTGCTGCCAACAGCAGCCAGGGCGGTGATACCACCTGCACAGCAACATGCAGCAATCATACACAAAGTACTTGTTGGCACCAGTGCACGTGGCAGACTCCAGCACCCACACCCGGCCCTCCTTGTCTCCGGCCCAGATGCTGCTGCCAACAGCAGCCAGGGCGGTGATGCCACCTGCATAGCAGCAGGCACATTCATACACCAGTAATACTGGTTAGCATCCGTGGCTGAGTCCAGCACCCGCACCCGGCCCTGCTAGTCTCCGGCACAGATGCTGCTGCCAACAGCAGCAAGGGCAGTGATGCCACCTGCATAGCAGCAGGCACATTCATACACAATTATACTTGTTAGCACCCGGGCTGAGTCCAGCACCCACACCCGGCCCTGCTAGTCTCCGGCCCAAACGCTGCTGCCAACAACAGCCAGGGCGGTGATGCCACCTGCATAGGCGCTGCATACTATCTAAATGATACACAAAACACTTGTGACTGTCACGTTGAGACCCGTACTGGATCCAACCCTCGACCTCAGCATACCCGCACTCGTTGAACACACACAGAGGAGGCTGCTGTGCCGCCTCTGAGCAACAGCAGTGAGGCCAACCGGGAAGTGGCACTGAGCGTGACTGGGCAGCATCCCTGCACAGCAGTGCTGCAACCCACTGCTGTGGCCTGGGCCACAGAGCTGCCGCCCTCTCCACCATGCACATTGTGCTGCTGCTTCAGCCGCCATGCAGGCATAGCCTGGTTGAAACATGACACTTCACTCACACTCCTCCCCCCATATACAACAAGCAGCTGCCCCACCACCCACCCACCTGCTGGCTTGAAACCAGACCCTCCAGAGCTCCCAGCAGCAGCATGCAAGCCCTGGCCCTGGCGCTGCTGCTGCCCAGCACTGCCGCTGCAGCTGCTCCACAGCAACCTCCCGCCTTCCGAGTACTGCTCCAGCAGCCCCCGCTTGTATGACAGCCACACCGTGCCGTCTGCTGCTGCTGCAACCCTCTTGATGCTGCCCCAGTAGCCGACCTGCACAGCGAATATTGAAAGGGAAGGGGTTTGCTGGTAGGCGCCGCAGGAGTTGAGGTGAGCACAGCTGCTGAAAGGTGCCATGCAGCGATCTTGCAACTTGTGTAGAAGTTGCAATACAACAATCTGCACAGCAATGAGCACAGGTTTGTGTTGAGCTGTCTTCGCCCCCAGCTGCCCTGCTAGCCATTGCAGCCATTGACAGGCCTCAAGCAACTAGACAAGGCAACAACGATCCAAGAGGTGCGCTACTGCCAAGTAAGGGGCCTTCAACTCTGCTGGCACTGCAAAACTGCACATGCACGTCTGACCTACGTCACAGCACATCACAATTGAGCCACGACATCATAGCACAGCACAGCACAACACATCCAGCACAGCACGGCACAGCACACCTTGCCCTCCAGATCTTCTGCACCTGCTGCTGCCATGCTGGCCGAATAGGCAGCACTGACAGGCAGACCGCTCAAGCCTCGATCTGCTGCAGCAGGGTGCAACAAGCACAGCACGACATAGCACGATCAGATACACAGCGTCACTACAGCCCGGACCCAGAAGCACACCAAGACATGCATGTGCTGTGCTGGCCATGCAAGCACTCATGGGCCCCATGCAGCCCGGGTGCGGCTGTCAGCATGAATTGATGGCTGGTCTTGATGCAGCATGCCAGCCTGCCAGTCTGCTGTGGTGTGCACACAATGCCCATGCTGTCCAGTGAGGGGGCACGGTCCTCATTTTCAGCGACAAAGAACAACAGTCAGCCAGCAGCAGCAAAGCGTGGCAAGGTGCAGCCATAAGATGTTCTAGAATGCAGCACAGGGCCCTGACCTGAGTCGGTGCTGTCCTCCCGCAGTCCCAGCTTGCTGTCCTCCTTGATCTTTGCAGCAGCCATCTTGGTCAGCTTGTTGAACAGCTTGCCAGCCTGCAGCGCGGCAGATGTGCAAGGAGCGCCGCCAAAGACACAACGAGCGATGCAATCACCAAACACAGCTAGCTTTTCAAGGGAGGTTGCGGTCTTAGCGAGCAAAGCGCGCGTGCAAAGAGCAAGTGCAAGCAGCCAGGCCAAGCAGCAGCTTGGTCAGCTAGTTGAACAGCTTGCCAACCTGCAGCACGGCACAAGTGCCAGGATCCTGGAGTGCGGCCTCCGGAGTGCTGCCCATGACCCATCACGCATTGCAATCACCAAACACAGCTAGCTGTCCAAGGGAGGTTCCGAAGTTTAGCAAGCAAAGCAGACGTGCAAGCAAGCCAGCGCCGTCACCGCCTGGCACAGCAGCTGATGGAGCAAGCAGTGCGGATGCGTCATTCAAACATGCATAGACCTCAATTGCGGCGGATTGGCATGCACATGCAGCTGCCTTGCAGGCAAGGAGCTCGGCCGCCGTGCTGCTGGCCAACACAGCCCACCTTTGCTGCACCCTTTACGGCGGCGTTGTAGGCGACGCTGGCAGCATCCTTCTCAGAGTCGAACGCAGCCTCCTCTGCAAGCTGCATCAGCCAGCAGACAAAGCAGCAAAACCGTGTCGGCGCTCGCAAGGGGCATCACGAAGAAGTGGCAGCCATACGACGCCGCCAAAGTGACATCCACCTGCCTCTCTGCATCATGCTAGCTACATGCATCACATAGTGATCGCCTGCCCTACTCTTTTACTACCCTACTGAGTAGCCAGGCTAACAAACCCGCTGCATACGGAACAGCCAGGCTGCCCCCCTTTGCTGCAGCCCTGGACCTCACCAGCTCAGCACTGGGGCGTTCAAACAGGCTGTCCAGCAGGAAAGTGTCCAAACCCTGCTTGGGGTTGATGTCGCCAGCCGCTTGTTGCTGTGGCTGAGCTGTGTAGCCGTAGGGGCCTGCGCCGGCCCCTGCAAATGGGTTGCTCATGGCATCCGTGCTGGACTCTGCGAGGCTGCCCAGGTGCTCACCATCTGCACAGGGGGAGGGGTGATTGACAGCAACGCAGGGCAGCCGACAGCACATTGATGGAGAATGGTTTGTTTGCAGCGACTCAGAGAGGAGCCACAGGCACAATACCGTCCTGTCGACTTGAGCTCCCAATACGATGGTCAGGGGACCCGAGCGCAAAACTCGGGCCCAGGACATGAACAAATGGCTGTCAAGTACGCTCTGCTGCAGAGCAGGCGCCGCCCTGTCCTGTCTTGGCGCCTGGCTGACAGCCACACATCACAACACATCGTGGAAAGGGGGTGCTGCATTTCACCACACACTGCCAACCAAAGCAACTTCACTGCCTGCACCCGCCATGTCCTAGTACAGCGCCCCTGGGGCTCACTGTGAGTGCTCCACAGGCTGACGGTCGCCTTGCCCACAGACCACAGCACCCGCCCGCCACTGCCGACGGCCAGGCCCACCACCTTGCTGTGCGCGTTGGCAGCCACGCCTCAGCGCTGGATGGCCTTCTTCAGCTGCCGCAACAGCCGCTATTCACTTTGCATCCCCAACACCACCTCACTATCCGCCCCCGTCAGCACAGCACCCCTGGACTCACTGTGAGTGCTCCACAGGCTGACGGTCGCCTTGCCCACAGACCACAGCACCCGCCCGCCACTGCTGACGGCCAGGCCCACCACCTTGCTATGCGCGTTGGCAGCCACGCCTGAGCGCTGGTCGACCTTCTTCAGCTGGCGCAGCAGGCGCGGCGCTGCGCTGTCTGTGAAGGCTGGGCTGCCGTAGCTCCACATCTTGACGGCACCACTGGATGAACCTGCAGATTCATACTTTGCTTGCTGAAAACCACTGATGTTTGACACTCCAAGATAGCTTGCCTCCCGCGGCGGGAGGGACACCAATGCAATAGATCAGGGCGTGAGTGCATGCTTTGCAGTCTGCCTGGCGCACCTAGTTGAGTTCAGACTAGGGCACCTGAGTGTATCGCGCGCCATGTCCAGTACTCAGCAGCATGGTATTCAGGCCCACAGCCGCCCTGGCACCGCCCCCATGACGCAGTCCCTCACTTGCACAACTGCATGCATTTGCACAACGCCCCTCCCCCCTCCCCGCGGCCTCCAAACCCCCTACTGCCCACCTGTGAACAGTCTGCCGCAGGGTGACAGCGCGATCCCCTTCACCTTGCCGCTATGCGCCTCCCAGCTGTGCAGCAGCCGCGCAGCAGAGCCGTCCCCGCCCACAGACCAGCAGTGCACCCTGCCGTCCGCGCTGCCCGCCCACAGCCGCCCTGGCACTGCCCCAAACAGCACGCAGCTCACGCGGCTCTTGCTGCTGCTGCTGGAGCCCCCAGAGTAGTGCCCGAGCCCCAATGCTGCCGCTGCTGCAGAGTCGTGGTCCTCTCCCTTGTATGGTGTGCCGCCCATGGGCAGCGTGTGACCAGACGCGTTCGGCGCCCACTGCAGCAGCAGGCTGGTGTCGTCCACAGGGCCTGCGAAGAGGTAGCCCATGCCCGCGGCGAGGTGCTTCAGGGGCGCTGTGGCCTTGGGGTTTAGGGGCGGCAGCCGTATCTGCGCCCCCAGCTCCTGCTGATGGATCTGCCGAAAAAGAAAGAAAGGAAAGAAAGGTTCCGATACACCCCCTTTGCTTCGTTACGCCATAGGATTCCTCCCATTGGCCTCGCGTCAGGCAGGCAGCGCATGGTGACGCAATATTGCAGTACAGTTGCGCCAGGAGGTGGCTAAGAGCCATGCGACAGTACTGTACAGTTGCGCCAGCAGGTGGCTAAGAGCCATGCGACAGTACTGCAGGACGGGCCGACACTGCTAGACTGTCTGTTTTGTTTGATTGCTTGCACATAGCTTGCGCGCCTAGCACTGCAAGAGCCTGGCATGCACATGCTACACTCAAATGCAGTCAAAGCTTCCATCAGGCATGCCTCTCAAACACACATACTGGCACACCTGCTGCCCCCCGAAGCCTCCTCCCTTGGGTGCTGCGCCCACGTTGCCGCTAGTGGCTGCAACACACTGCGCTGCAGGCTGGTTCCTGCCGCTGCTGGCTCCTGCATGCGCCTCAGGCTCGTGCAAGTGCAGCCCAGCCAGGCCTGCTGCTGCTCCTGCGCTGCATGCCGCTGCATGTGCTGACTCTGACGCCATGCTGATGTGGCCTCCTGCAGCCAAGCCTGGTTGTCCTGCACCTGCAGGACCGTGCTGGCCTGGCGCTGCAGGAGCAGTGCGTGCTGGGGCTAGTGTGGCGCCAGGAGGTGCTGGCGCTGCCCTGCTTGGCCGTGCCGCGGTGAGGGGGCCAACTGCTCCTGCTGGGTTGGGCGCGACAGGCGCTGCACGTGCTGGCCTCAGCTGCTGTTGCGCCTGCTGTCCTTGATGAGGGCTTTGCACAGCAGCGCCCTGCATGATAGCCTCGTAGGAGGGCGGTGGAGGTAGATCCAGGGCCTGTTCGTATGCTGGTGGGCAGCTGCTTGCTGTATCGTATGCAGGGGGCAGGCTGACTGCAGCATCGTATGCAGGAGGTGGCGGGCATGCCGCTGCTGCGTCCATATAGCTTGGCGGTGCGGTTGCCGCTGTGCTGGTGCTGGTACTAGCATTGGCAGGTGCTGAGCTGAAAATCCCAACGACATCATCATGCCATGCAAGTGCTGGCCTCTGCTGGAGCTGTGCTGGGGCTGAGGCAGCTGCAGGAGGTATGCCTGGTGTGGCAGCTGGAGAAGCTACTGTTGCTGCCAGCAGTAGGAAAGGGTCGTCTGCAGCGCCTGGTGCTGCTGCTGCAGGACCTGCAGATTGACTGAAGGGGTTGGGCGCGGCTGGTTTGGGCGGGGGGCGCCTGGTGGGCTTGAACTCTGTATGGCTGTCCTGCTGTCCTGTAGATGCAAGCTCCCCAAACGGATCCCCATAGCCCTGCAGCAGTGAGCAGCAACCAGCAAGGCGTACTGTAAAGCACCCCGCTTATGCTTGCTGGAAGGGTGCCCTGGTGACCTCTGTGCAGAGCAGCATACGTGGATGATTACCTGAGCAAAAGGGTTGCTCATAGTAGCCAGAAACAGCCTTCTACTGCATAGTGGGCAATTGTGGCTTCAGGTGCATCATACAACAGCACTGCTGAGCAGATGGGTGCCAAACAGTGATCAATCCGAATAAACCTGCAGCCAGGCGAATACGTGAACAGACTAAATTCACAATTAAGTCTATGGTGTTTTTGTATCTCGACGTGACAGCACATGCACTGTACTGCTTGGGGTTCACCAGATCAAGCTTGGGTTCAGCAGTGGTATGGACTGGCTTTGGGGGTGGATCTGGCGTTGCCTCATGTGACATCAGCACAATTCTCCCTGTCACAAAGTGATAATCGGTGACTGTCGGTGCTTCGTCCCCTGCCAACACCTCAGCAATCTGTTGGCCTACATTCCTTTGTCGGAGGGCAGCTCGCCACCCGTCCTCGCTGACTGTCAAATGGAGGAGCTGACACAGGATGCCAAGGATGCCAACACTCTTTCAACCTATCTGGCTGTCAGAGATGTGCCAGACATAACCCAAGCACCACAGGCCGACCTGTGTGTGGTGTGTGGCAGCTCTGTCCTCGCCACCGTGTGAGCTGCCGCGCTCTGTGTCAGCACTTCTTGCTTTGAGTACCTTCTCACCTTGGTTCACAGGCAAGCACACTCTTCAGAACATAAATGTTGGCTATACATCGCCCAGGCTGCGCCATCTGATGGCAGTACGCATGACATGGCAGTACGCACCAACAGCAGCCTGCATACCTTGTTGTCCTGCACCTGCAGGTATGCAGCAGTGCATGCGCTGCAGGCTGGCATCGTCGCGTCAGTGCTGATCTCTGGCGGCAGCGGGCACTCCACGATCCATCTGTACAACTCCATAAAAGATCACCCGGTGTGGCACTACATACCCACCCAGGAGGGGAGGCACGAGGCTGAGGTGGGTGGGGAAGAGGGAGGTGGGCGGCAGCTATGGACAGGTGGCAAGGCAGAGAGGAGGGAATTGGACAGCATTACTGGTCGGGTGGCAAGGCAGGGAGGACGGAAGTGAGTGGCCGTACTGGACAGGTGGCAAGGCAGGACAGCGGCACTGGGTATAGCAAGGCAGGACAGCGGCTGGGTGTAGTAGCTTGTAGTATAAGCGCAGCAACTGCCACGCCTGGGATGTCACTTCCCAAGGGTATGGTGTCAGCAGCCGCAGCAGGGGACTTGCACCAACTTGCAACCGCAGCATACCTTTGGCAAGGGTGAGTTTGGCAGCGCCAGTACAGTAGGGATGTGCCCCCACCCCACACCCTTCAATTTGATTGGAGATGGGGGTATGGGGCAGGGGAGTATGTTTAACATATGTGCCTGGCTGTCATTTTGAAAGGGTGTGAAGCACCTGCAGCAGAGCCTTCCACTTTTGACGACAGAGAAGGCTGCGCTCAGCAGCAGCAGTACAGACGTGCTGTTGTGCTGCAATGCAGGTGCTGAGGGACCTGTTCTTGGCCCTGGGTGTTGGCAAGCAGCTTTTGCGATTGTCACACTCCCTCTTAGCAGTGACAATGACAGATGTGACGTGCTGCGCTGCGCTGCAGGTGCTGAGGGACCTGTTCTTGGCCCTGGGTGTGACCGAGCAGCAGCTGCTGCCGCTGGAGGTGGAGTCCCTCAACTGTGGCGGCAACGCACGCTGCTCCATGGAGCTCACACGCAAGCTCGGGCTCACGCCCCAGAAAGTGATCATGATCCAGGTGTGTAGGTGTGCGGCACATGGTTCTGTGTGTCTAGAAGGGGGCAGGGGTGTGTGATGAAAGGGGTAGGCGTTGCTTGAAACGTCACGTCAGGCTTGCCCAAAGCCGTGACCGTGATCCAGGCGTGTGAGGGGGTTCCCCTGTGTGCAACCCATCTTTGCACGTATCGTGAGGCTGCGCGGTGTATCATACACTGTGCGTGCGCGCTCGCTCTGTGCGCAATTACAGGGCACATACAGGAAGCTATGCATACAGATGCTGCATTGGGCATGGGCAGCCGTTGTGGATATGTTGGCAGTGGGGTTTGCGTCATGCCTGCAGCACATAGCGCATTAAGAGGGTGCGGCCTGACGCAGAGGCAACGCAGTGCACGAATGTACACTACCGTGTGCTCAGCACACAGAGTCTGGCCATGCTGTTTTGTTTGGGGTGTCCAAGGGTTGCGCACCCCCCACAGGCTGGCCACACACAACTCAGTCGAGTCACCCCAACTGCCGGGGGCTGGAGGCTAAGCCATGCTGTTTGATTGGCTGCTGGCTGGCAGGACCGTGCAAGCGGCACGCTGCACTGTCCAGACAACTACCCCAAAGCTTGTGAAACCACTCGATTCCTGTGTACTGTATGCATGCGCAGGACCCAACCATGCAGCGCCGCACCCAAGCCACCTTCAACCGCTGGTGGAACGAGCTGGTGGCGCCGCAGGACATCATAAGCTTCAGCCCCCTGCTGCCGCAGCTACAGGTTTCTGCTGATGGTGCAGCGCTAGAATTTGTGCCAGAGTCCATAACCATGCAGCCCCTAGTGACAAAGCAGCAGCTGGCAGCATGGCAGCAACAGCAGCCACAGCAGGCAGGCAGTGCAGACACAGCCAGCCAGCAGCCGGAGCGAAGCCTCAGTCAGCAGCAAGGGGTGTGGGAGGTCGACAGGTTCATCAGCCTGCTGCTGGGGAGATCCCCAGGCTGAGGGACGATGCTGATGGGTATGGTCCTGCAGGCAAGGGCTTCATAGACCATATAGATATCCCAGAGGGGGTGGAGGCGGCTTGGGCACGGCTATCCCAGCGATACCCACACCTGCTGCGTCTGTAGCGGGGACAACAGGGAACTGGACGCTACACGTTCAGAGCTTTGGGGCAGCATGGGTGGGGCCCTTGAGTTCTGGTCCCCTTGACATACCCTCAATGCACCACCGCTTTGTTGTTTGATTTGTGCCAAAGGAACATGGACACAGTGTCTGTATAGGATAAGCAGAAGAAGTCAGCAGCAGGTCAGATCCTGTCCAAGGAAGGTCTCATGAACAACCAAACAGAAGGACACGAACACTGCCGTCGACATCCAGCAGAGTTTGCGGGATCCAAAATACCTTTGGATTTCCATCCGCCGCTCTCGCAATATACTGACATCACCCTGGAGGTAGTTGGGGCCCAGCCCTGTCACTCACACTGTTGACTCCTTTCAACGTGTAGTGATTTTCACGTCTGTAACACAGCATTACTGGACCACCTTAGCGGAGCAGACGTGCATCTCTTGGCCCACGCTACAGCAAACGCAATGTACGGGCAGTTTAAGCCTCCTGGCGCAGCTGGGGGCTATGGTGGGGGCCCACCACCTCCAGCATACTCCACGGGCTATCAGCCAGCGGCATGGCCAGCCAGCAGCAGTTTGGGGCAGCATCATACTCGGCCCCCCTTCAGGCAGCCACGCACACGCAGACGACAAGCTAGCGAAGGTCAAGGACCCTCTCCTGACCGTTGTGAAGTGGTTCAAGGACCGCTCGCCGCAGGAGAAGACAGTTCTGGGTGTCATTGGTGGCATTGTCCTGCTGCTGGTGCTCTGGAGGTGGGTGTTACGGGGGCATACGTCCCCTGAAGAGCATCATCATGGCTGTATTGACCTATGCACTCGTTTTGCATGCCTGCTGGAGGCTCCAAGGCCCTCACCGAGTTGCATAGCCCAGACACAGAAGCAGCCTGTAACTGCCAGCACAGGTTGGGCAGTGATCGCAAGGCTCACAGCCGCGCGTAGCATGGCAGGCTAGGAAAACGTCAAACTTAAGTGTCATGATGCACAGATAGCTCGACGCCTGTGTGTATAGCACCTACACATGACAAAAGGCTTTGGGGCGGGAGGTGTGAGGTACCTCAGCGTCCCTGTCGCTGATCAGGCCCCCAGGTGATGATTTATGCAATGGTGCTACTGCTGCCATTCCTGCAGGACAATTGAGGACCATGACACCCTGTTCGTGCTGGCAGAAATCGCCCACTTTGTGGGCATCGGACTCTTGGGCTTCAAGATGTACTCCAAGCGATCAGCGGCAGGTGCGGCAGGCAGGGAAGGAGCAGCAGCAGGACACAGCAGCGCGCATTGGTTTTGGGGACACACCCGCACTAAGGCGCAGCAGCAGGACACAGCAGCATTGGTTGGAGAGCCCACCGGCGCGGCAGCAGGGCACAGCAGCATGCATCGGTTGGAAACAACCCAACATGGTTCTGCACTGCTGGCAGGACACTCGCTGAATGCATGGAGCCCTCAGCATATCCAGGGCCACATGGCAGCGCGCCCAGATCTGTGGGATGCATCCACCTGCAAGTGTATTCAAGTGTACTTGCAGCAAAGGCATGAAGGTCCAGCAAGGCGCCCACTGACAACATGTGTCTTCTGCTGTGCTGTGCTGTGCTGTGCTGTGCTGCGTTCATCTGTACCTGCGTCTTCTGCTTGTGCTTGCTGCTGTTTTCAGGCCTGTCCCTACAGAGTCAAATCCTGACGTTCCTGTTCCTGGTGATCAGGCTGTACTGCAGTTTCATGATGGAGTATGACATCCACACCCTGCTGGATGCGCTGACGCTGGTCGCCACGATAGCCGTCATCTACGCCCTCACACTCACACCCATCAAGAACACCTACCAGAACGACCTGGACAGCGTGCGCTGGTACTATGTGGTAAGTGTGGGCGTGTGGGCCGTGGCTGTGTGCGCGGGACATGTGGGTGTGGAGGGCAACATCATGCGAGAGGGGGAACTGCCAATCGTGGCCTTGAGTGGTGAAGGCAGCAAGGAGAAGTCTTTGGGATGGTGGTGTTGATTGCCAGACCTGGACAGCGTGCGTGGGTGCCATGTGATGAGAGGAGTTGGGGTGTGGGACAGGGCGTCTTGGGATGCACGGCGGCGCATGTTGGGTGCGCAAGCAGCATGAATGGGGTGGTGTGGAAGCCTGCATTCGCGGTTCGTGTGGGAGGGCGGGGGCAGCAGGCCTTGCACGCAATGCTGATTCGCTGTACTGTGCCATGCGCGCTATCTTGTGCAGGGCAGTAATGTGCAGTACGCTGTTGATGCTGTGCGCAATTTTGTATGGATGAGGGGTCCGGGGAGTCCGTCTGCATGTGCTTTTGTGCCTGTCAACACTCACGTGCTGGGTGCTGCTTCTGTTGCGTGTTGGCTGCTTGCGCAGGTGGTGCCCTGTGCTGTGCTGGCCACGTTTGCCCACCCTTTCACCTCCCACTTGCTGGTGTTCAGGGTAGGTGACAGCAGTGCAGCGCAGCAAGCGTGCAATGCACCCAGCAGCCGCACAGCCAGCCTGTGGGGTTCAGAGTACGTGGTAGCAGTGCAGCGCAGCAAGCATGCATGTCCTTGCAGGCGGCGTAGGCAGCTGCAGGCAGTGTGGTGCTGCTGTCATGGGGACGTTGTTACAGCTGCGCAGCCGCCTGATTCATGTCGGGGCCAGGGAGGCAGACATGCAGGGGTGCAAGCAGGCACGCAGGCAGACATCCGAGCAGGCAGGCAGCTGTTGGGTCTGTTCTACCGTCTCCTGCTGCCGTTCCCCCCGCCCAACTCCACTCTCCTGTGTCCTGGCACGTCCCTTCCCTGCTCTTGTACGTGTGTCAGCAGGGAGTACATGTGTACTCCCACATGCTCACTATGATACGTCCTGCAATTATAATCCAAGAATGCCGTGTTTGTGTATGCCTGCATGCAGATCCTGTGGGCCGTGTGTGTGTACATGGAGGCCGTGAGTGTGCTGCCCCAGCTGCGCATGATGCAGAACAGCAAGGTGGTCGAGCGCTTCACAGCACACTACGTCTTCTGCCTCGGCCTCTCGCGCTTCTTCAGCTGTGCACACTGGATCCTGCAGGTGGGGCTTGCTTATGTGTATTTGAATATGTGTGTGAGGCGTGTGTAAGACACTTGGAAGCAGGACAGACGTTACAAGGCCGAAGAGGGTCATACCATATGTGTGTGTGTGTGGGGGGGGGGGGGGGGGGGGAGTTGTGCATGTGGGACCTCCTGCGCGGGGGGGGGGGGGGGGCAACAAGCAACGCAGGTGTGGGAAGGGCGCCGCAGTCCACCATTGTGTGGCCGCAGTCCTGTAGTGATCCCTTCTGGCGACATGTGAACAGGGTTGGCAAGGGGCGAGATGCTGTTGCGGGGAAGGCAGCAAGTGCCTGTGCTGAGTCTGCATGCGTGCCACCTTGTGCTGACAATTTCCTGCATGTCCTGCATCTCTTGCATCTCCTGCATGCAGCTCCTGGAGGGCAACAAGTACCTGCTACATGCGCTGGGCAGCGGGCTGTGGCCCGTGCTGGTGCTGCTCTCCGAGATTGTGCAAACATTTATCCTCGCAGACTTCTGGTGAGCTGCTTCAACCAGATTGCACGGCACAGCAGCAGCAGCACGAGAGCAGCTTCAGCTCCAATCCGCAGTTGCGACAGCGGCACTTGTGACAGTCTGTCGCAATGTGCTGTCAGGTGGCATGTTCGTGGAGGCGGCTGGCAGCATGTTGCAGAGGTGGCAGCCTGTCACCGCCTCAGCTAGCTTACAGCCCCAGCCTGACGGCTGCCTGGACTCCATACCCTGCAATGCACAGAGGGTGACATAAGCTTGCTGCCTGGGAGGCAATGATCTCTGGAGAAAAAGAAAAAAACGATTCCTGGAATATCTCCCTGCACGCGCTGTGATTATACTGACTTATGCGGTCTTGTGCTGCCCTTGTGCTGTGCTGCAGTTGGTACTACGTCAAGAGCTACGCAGAGGGCTCTGGCATTGTGCGCTTGCCAGCTGGCATTGTGTAAGCAGCAGCAGCACCAGGCTCGCAGCTTGTGCAGGCGCAGGCAGCTTACGGGGATGCTGCTGTTCACGTGGCGCACAGTTGCTGCAGTTGGGGTGCACAGTTGCACATGCTGAGGCGTGACCGTCAGGGGTGCCCCTGGCTGGCTGGTTAAGGCAGAGTCTGCAGATAAGGCCTGCAGAGGGATGCAGCACGCACTAAGCATATTGGGACATTTTAGGCGGGAGCAGCACCGTTTGTGCTGCTGGTAGGGGATGTGGGCTGCTGCCACGATGTGGCAGTCTCGCCATCTGGGGGGTGGGGGTGCAGCTGCTTACAGCTTCTTGTGTGTTTTCTTGTTTGGGGAGCGTAGGTGCATGTAGGACTGATGGGGTTTGGTCTTTCACGTGAGTTGGAGCTCATGTTGATGTAAACAACTGATGCCAAAGTCAGGCAGCTGGTGATCTCAGGTGATCTGTTTGGGGAGCTTTGTCCATGCTGACTTGGTGGGGCTGCGTGGGTCTTGACTGTATGGCTATATTGCTTGACTGCAAATAGTTCAGAGGGTCCAGGGTGGCAGGAATAACCCAGGCGGTGTGGTCAAACATGGGTCACAGTGCGTGAGGTTCTGTGGTCCTTACAAAAGGTCGGAGTGGCCTGCCGGCCAGCACCAGTGCTCTGATCTTGTTACCTTCAAAACTCGTACATCCATTGACCCCATTCCCACAGTTCTCAAAGGCATCTCGGGTATCCGACGCGTCCTCCCAGATACCAAAGTAAGCGGCCAGCTCTGCTTCCATGTGCGCCCGCTGCCGTTTCTAGGGAATTGGTGACCCCGCAAAGTGGTCTCCCTGCCTGTGTTCTGAGGCACAACTTCAACCTCTGATCCGTCCGGCACAGCACAAAACGATCACACGCACTATCAGCCGCGCATTTACCATGTTTCGCCACTCAAAAATACTTCTGTACTGTGTCGCCACCGATGGACGTCCCATGCTGTTGATTTCGCCACCACCTTGGACGCGCACCATCACCCACCTCCGCATCGCTACAGATGGCAAACGTTGACAACGTGAGTCGCATTTACATCAGTCACCTGTACACCATCCTTAGCGTGCCTGTCACGGCCAGTGGTGGTGGCTATTAGCTCAGGACACCAGCGCGCATTGCCAGCAGTGCAGCAACTCTTGCAGCTGTCTCCCACCCGTCCGTCGACAGCACAGCAGCTTAACCTGTGAAATCTAGTGGTGTCTGCAGCGCTGCACCCAGCATGAAGGCTGCCAAAGATGCCGTGCACATGCATGCGCATTGCACAAGTACTTGCACTGTCAGTGGTGCAGGAGGCAACCCAGCAAGCTGAGGTGCCACAGGCCACAGCGCAGCACTCGTTTGCTCAATAGGCGAAGCCTTATCCCTCTCTCACTGCCTGTCATTTCCTGCCTGCTGCCCCCCCCTGTCCCCGCCTGCCTTGCCACCCCTGCAGGCCGTGAAGAAGTCTGTGAGGGGCAAGGACTGGATCGATGATGATGAGCACGACAAGAACAAGATCCTGCTGGGCCTGGGCTGTGTCCTGGTGGCCATTGGTGCACCCATCATCGGGGTGTTCGGCAAGAAGGTCGACAAGGGTGAGCAGGACAAGAGGGGGGGGGGGGGGGCAAGGCAGACGGGGGGGGGGGGGGGCACCGAAGGGGGGGAGGGGGGGGGGGGGGGGGGGAGGCGCACCGAAAAGAGGGGGCATGCACCGAAAAAGAGGGGGCGGGGGCAACACGCATTGGACGGGGGGGAGGGCATGCATTGTTTGTGTGGGGGGGACACACATTCAATCCTTGCCGATCACCCCGACGATGACATGCAAACACCACTAGGTGGCGTGCGGTGCAGAGGCTGCGTTTTCACACTGCGGCATCCTCCAGTGTGAAAAGGCAGCCTCTACACCGCAAGCCACCAGGTGGTGTTTGCATGTCGTCATTGGGGTGTTCCGCAAGAAGGTCGACAAGGGCGGGGGGGGGGGGGTAGGAGACCTGGGAGATGGGGAGGGGAGGAGGAGACGGGCGAGAGGGGGGGGGGGACTACAAGTCAGGGAGTTGGAGGGGGCACTTTGTGCCTTAAGGCAGCCTAAACACTGCAAGCCACCAGGTGGTGCTTGCATGTTACTATCGGGTGTTTGGCAAGGCGATCGACAACGGTGAGCAGCATAGAGGAGGGGGCGGGGGGCAGACAGGGGAAGGGGGAAGGGGGGGGGGGAAATGCATCGAAAGGGGGGGGGCACGCATATAGTGTGTGTGTGTGGGGGGGGGGCACACATTCATATCTTCCTCACGGCAAGCACACATGCCATCTGGTGACCGTGGTGGGAAGGTCTGTGTGCAGGGCAGGCGAATGCCTACCAAGTGTTCCCTCTGCCGCCACATGGACGTATCTCCATGTACACCGGCTTCCCTTGTGGAGAATCAGGGGTCATCAACTACACTTTTTCTAGAAGACCGGGCTGGCACCAGCCCGCGCTGGGCTGTACACTGCCTGGATTTGTTTTTCTTCTTCATTTTGGAGAGGAACAGCTCAGGCAGGATGCAGCCCAGCGCGGGATCGTACCACACACCACACACTGGACTGGACGCACCCTCACGAAAATGTTTCTGACTGTCATGATGATCGTATCGCCTGTCATCAACGTATCGCCTGTCATCAAGCTTAGTGTCTTACACACCATGCATGATCGCAACTATTTCATAGCTAGGATTGCATGCATGCACAACATGCTCAGGTGACGTTGTGTCGGCCAGGGGAACGCATGGCAAGTGCTCACTCTGTTGACACAGCATCATCTGTCCATGTACATCACGGGGGGGGGGGGGGGGGGGGGGGGGGGGTTCACTACATCCTGTCTAGAGGAATGAGCTCCTACCAGCCCATGCTGGGCTGTATACTGCCTGGCTTGTTCTCCTTTCCACGTTGGAGAGGCACAAGGCAGGCAGGATGCAGCCCAGCTAGGAGTGTATGCATGTTCCAACATGTGCAGATGATGCTGTGTCAATGAGCGGGAACGCTTGGCAAGCGCGCTCCCTCTGTTCACACTGCGTCATCTGTCCATGTACATCACGGGGGGGGGGGGGGGGGGGGGGGGGCATCACTACATCCTGTCTAGAGGAATGAGCTCCTACCAGCCCATGCTGGGCTGTATACTGCCTGGCTTGTTCTCCTTTCCACGTTGGAGAGGCACAAGGCAGGCAGGATGCAGCCCAGCTAGGAGTGCATGCATGTTCCAACCATGCATGTTCCAACCATGCATGTTCCAACCATGCGCAGATGATGCTGTGTCGATGAGCGGGAACTCGATGAGCGGGAACGCTTGGCAAGCGCGCACATCACTACTACATCCTGTCTAGAGGAATGAGCTTCTACCAGCCCTTGCTGGGCTGTATACTGCCTGGCTTGTTTTTCTGCCAGTCTTGTTCAGGGACGGGGAAGGAACAAGTCAGCAGGGTGCAGCCCACAGGCAGCAGGGTGGTACCAATAGCGACTGGCATCTGTCTGTAATATACCTGTTACATCTTCATCTGTCTGTAACCGATCTGTGAGGTCTGTTCTACAAGTTATGGGGCTGTGTGCACTCTGGCAGTTATCGCATGCGTTGGCAAAGCTTGAGCTGTGGAGGGCTTCAATACCTGCTCAGCCCACACTCTGTGGTGCAGCCGGGGCGAGGTGGTGCCATCAATGGCTGGCATCTGTCTGTAACAGAAGGCACGGAGCTGTGTGCATTCTGACAGGAGATTGTATGCTTGGGGAATGTGTGAGCTAAGCAGGTGCTTTGAGTCGCTTTCACCAGCCCCTGCTCAGCCAACCCTCTCCCAATGCAAACCATCGAACTGTTGGACTTTTGTGTCAGCGTGGATGCTGGTGCATGGTGGGCTGTAGTGAAACATCATCTGCATTGCTGAATGCAGCACACATACTCTCGCTTTGCGTGTGTGCTGCCTCTCGGCAGGCTACCACATGCCTTCTGGTGGCCGCATTGGGAAGTGCCTGCATGCAGGCTGCACTGTCAGTGCTAGGCTCTTGGGTTATGGTGTAACTTTCGCACTCCCCCCAATGTGTGCTGCTCACCTCGGCTCCTGGTGTAGAAGTAGACACTACTGTTTGTCTTCAGCACCAGGAGCCGGGGTGAGCAGCATCCCTAGCGTCATAGACCCCCCCACCCCACCCACCCCCCGCGTGCGCCAGTCTGCTTCTTCGTGCCACGACTTGCCCTGCACTCTAGGCTGTAGGCTGCCAGGCTGGTGGGGCTCCTGGTTCTGTGGCTTCCCACAAGGGTAAGGACTCCACTGGGTTGTGGTGTAACTTTCGCCCTCCCCCCAAAGTGTGCTGCTCACCCCGGCTCCTGGTGCTGAAGGCAGACAGTACAAACCTCACTGCTGGTCTTCAGCACCAGCAGCCGGGGTGAGCAGCGTCGCTACCGTGGTGCATGGTTGTGCAGCAAACATCGTATGCATTGCTGAATGCAGCACACCTTCTCTCGCTTTGAGTGTGTGCTGCCTCTCGGCAAGCTACTAGCAGCATGCCTTCTGGTGGCGCATTGGGAGGTCTGTACGCAGGCCGCACTGTCAGTTCCAGGCTCTTGAGGTATGGTGCAACCTTCGCCCTTCATCCAAGTGTGCTGCTACAGTAGAGTTCCGTTATGCCGTTGCCATACACCGTTTTCCCCGCTTAACGCCCTTGCAGCAGTGGGACGAGTCTTTTTGGCTGAAAGAGGTCCCTTTACAACGTCCAAAACCCCGCTATACCGCCCCTCGCGAGGGCCCCTCGCCCCACAAAACGGGGCAAATGGGACCTGGGGATACCGTTATCTGGCATATACAGCTGCTGAGAGCGCCGCCTCTTGCATGTATGGGCCCATGAAGGCTATTTGATGACTAAAAGCACCTTACGTAAGCACTGAGCCGCCAGGGCCTCGGAATGGGCCAAACTGTGCCTGACCGGTACAACGTCGACCCTGTATACCGCCTGTCATGCCTGGGACGGCCAGCGACGGTAACGGAACTATACTGTATCCCAAGCTCCTGGTGCTGAAGCCAAACATAGCTGTTTGTCTTCAACACCAGCAGCCGGGGTGGGCAGCGTTGCTAGCGTCACATCATACCCCCCCCCCCCCCCCGTGTGCGCCGTCTGCTGCTGTGTGCGCCCGAGAACTCCTGCATCCTGGGCTGTAGGCTGCCAGCTTGTGGCGTCTTGTTGCGCTGCCAAGGCAAGTGCTCAACTAGCAAGGCAGTCTTAGGCCCATAGGCAGCAGGGCGCAATCGCTCCGGTCTCTTGAATGAAAGAGGATGTATGTGTGTGTGTGTGTGTGGGTGGGGGGGGTGGTACAAGTGGAACCTGCACTGCTGGCAACACTGGGTCCTGCTGTGAGCATGCATCACATTGCCCCCCCCCCCGGCAGTCTTCTGCTTCGTGCAATCAGGATGCCCTGCATCTTAGGCTGTAGGCTGCCAGGCTGGTGGGAGCACTGGTCCTGACAAGGCCACTAGCCAGGCAGTCTTAGCCCATAGGCAGCCGGGCGCAATCGCTTGGGTCTTCTTGGATGAAGGTGCGCACGTGTGTTAAGCAGAGTGAATACATATGTATCTAGCATGTAGGCAACATATCAGTCACATGCAAGCAGTTCTATGAAGCTATCCCCCATAGTCCCACAAGGATGGTTAAACCATTACGTCAGGCTTACAAGTGCGTTCCGCACGCACATAGGAGTAAACAGTTATATTATAATGGACTGTTTCACCTGATACTTGTCTGATGTCGGTGTGTGTAAGACACTTGGAGAAGGTCAGACGTGTGTGTGGGTGGGGGTGTGGGGTGTTACAAGTGAAAACCTGCATCGCTGATTCTGGTGTGAGCATGCATCATCCCCCCCCATGCCAGTTGAGGGCTTTATGCTCCCAAGAATCCCTGCACTCTGGGCTGTAGGCAGCCCAGGCTAGTAGGGCTACTTTTCTTGCTTGGACTGGGGGCTCCACTAGCCAGGCAGTCTTAGGCCCAGAGGCAGCAGGGCGGCAACCGCTCGGTCTTCTTGAGTTGAAAAAGGTGTGTGTGTGTGGGGGGGGGGGTGTCACAGTGAACACCTGCATGCTGGCAACCTGTGTTCTGGTGCGAGCATGCATCACCCCCCCCCCCCTGTGCCAGTCTGCTGCTTTCTGCTTCGACATGCCCTGCATTGCAGGCTGTAGGCTGCCAGGCTAGTGGGGTACTGGTCTCAGCAAGGCCAAGGGCCCCGCCAGCTAGGCAGTCTTGGCCTGCAAAGGGGCAGCAGGGCTCAACAAGCAGGCCGTTTTCAGTGTCTGAGGGTTTGAGGGCTGAGGAAGGGTAATAAGTGTAATTGGGGTGTTCTTGCTGGGCAAGGTGGGTTGTGATGTGAGTATGGTGAGAAGGTCTGCCAGACACAGTGGTGCAGGCTGCACTGTCCGTTCCAGGCTCCTGGATTGTGATGCAACCTTCGCTCCAAAGTATGCTGCTTACTCGGTTCCCTCGTGCTGAAGGCAAACAGCCCTGTTGTCTTCAACACCAGCAGCTGCAGCCGAGGTGGTGAAGCCAAACAGTGCTGTTTTGCCTTCAGCACCAGGAGCCGGGGAGAGCAGCGTCGCTACGGTGACAGCCCCCCCCCCCTCCACATACACACACAACGACAGCTTTGTTGCAGGGATCGCCCTGGTTTTCCCGTGCTAGCGTCATTGTTTGACTATCCTTGTCGGATGATTGCTAGCCAGCATGCATGTGCACGCATGCAGTCTCTCTGTCGACACATCCCACCCCCCGCGTGCGCCAGTCTCTGCTTTGCGCGACCAAGGATCCCTGCATTCTGGGCTGTAGGCTGCCAGGGCTGATGTGGCTCCCGGGCATACTGAGACCGGGAGCTTTATCAGCTGGGCAGTCTCAGATGTAGTCCGCGCCAAACTGCTCGCGTGTTCTGTATAAAACTGTTTGGGGGGGGGGTATGTGTGAATACTTGCATTGCTGGCATGACTGGGTACTGGTGTGAGCATGT